>KZ808929.1:30033-40167 GCA_000696205.2 Oncopeltus fasciatus
GGTTCGGGTCCTGGCTGGGACAGTTAGATTTTTTATTCTGTTCTCTTGCACTAAAAATTTTTAAAATGTACGTGGGATTAAATACCACAAAGAAATTATATTTATAAAATTAAAAATTTAAAAAGTAAATAACGAGAGTCATTTAAACAGCTTGACACTGTTAGCTCCTTCGAACATAAGACGATATATTCGTCTGCTTCGGAGGTTAGACTCTCGACACTAGAGTGAGAAATTTAATAACTTAACTTGGTAGCATCTAATAACTAGTCTCGGTAGCATATGTGGAAAATGCACCGGCACGGAAAGCAGGAGATTCAGGTTCGTGTCCTGGCTGGGACAGTTAGATTTTTTATTCTGTTCCTTTACGCTAAAATAGATAAGATGTTAATATTTCTCAGTGGCAAAATATTCGAGATTCGGTCAATGAGTTGTTCAATGAAATCATATCTTTGAATTGAAAGTTTTTTTTTATTTTATGGCCGACATTTCGGGGATTTGTTTTATTACATAGCACTGAAGAAGACCTACTATTCTCAAAAGATGGCAAGAGTAAATCAATTTATTCATTTTCTAGAAAATATGGTACGATCTCTCTGTCCACCTTGAAAGAAAGTATTATTTCCTTTAAAGGCTACACAATCCAGCAGTTTACTCTGAAAACCAAAAACTAAAGTCCACACACACACACACACACATATATTCAATTTTTCATATTCTAACATTGTGTAATGGTTTCGAATAGGAACCCAATCAAAGCAATGAAAAAATATTAATATCAATATGTAATTCAGCGTTGAAAAATAAAGTGGCTTGAATTTACACTGAGGCGTTTTGATTTTCATTGCTTGATTTCCTAACGGGCAATCTGCTAAAAAAATCTAAACATTATTCTATGATAGTGAAAGCGACTGTTTTAACGCTATCAAATAACGGTACAAACTATCAAAAATTTTAAAATATTATCAATAAGCTATGTTAGATTTATATTACTCTCTTTGAATGAGAAAAAAAAAATTCTTAAAATTAAACTTATAAGGTATTAAAATAAAATTTTCTTTTTATTAAAATCCATTTGCTACTTTAAACGTACGCCTTTTCACATAAACACACACAACTATATATTAATAACTCACGCACAATTTTTCTTTAATAAATGCTTGGAAATCGACCTGAAATATAAATTATCATAAAATGATAATATTAATATAATAGAAAAATAATTTGTTTAGTATATATAAACAATACTAAAATTGTTGTTTTTCCCTTTTTTTTACTATCATGCACAGCTAGTCGCACTTATTTCTGACTGAACTAAGTCGTTCTATGACCAATACAAGCGGTATTAGAAATTATTTGATCCTCAAGAAGAAATTATTCAATTTATAATGGTATTCCCCTACTTACACAGCAATTGACTATTACTGAATTATAATATAATTGTGGAAGTTATAAATGTTGATTGGCCTTTTTCATTCCCACTTATTCAACCATTGCTAATTATCAAGTCACACGTATCTAAAAAAAATACAATAATTTATTATCGCTTCTCGGCCTATTGGCTCAGATCAAAGTGTATCAAATTAATAATCGATTATCACTTAATTAATATAATTATGAATTCATCGATTTGATCTGCCCATAGGGGTTCGAGATGGTCGCCAATTAAAATGTCGATCTATTTACCCCCATTGGTCGACCCTCTTTCCAGAAGGACTTCAAGGCCAGCAATCTTGTATAAGTCTGACCATCTGCGGTTCAATCGCCGATTCATTAAAACTAATAAACACTGCGCTGACAGCTTCTTTGTTCATAGAATTCGTGTTGGACAGATTTTTTTTTTCTTCTAGTGCTTAGATACTTTTCACATTTCGAACATAATAAACGTTTTCAAATAATTCATTTTAGCAATTTACCGTGCAGAAATCAAGCAAATCGCATTGGTATCAAGACATTTCATAAATTGCGTCGAGGTTCCGTTTAGAAAGTGTAGTACAGTGTGTAAATGTGTGTGTTTGTAATGTTCCAACATTAAATATATTATTCTATAGACACGAGTATATAAAACAAAAACCCAAAACGTTTAATCGAGAGAAATTATTTGTGGAAGTTAGTTATTGACTTTTTGGCGGTTTGTATATATAGAACTTTCACCCTTAATTTCTCATTTATTTTTAATATATGGTGTTTGCCTCCCTTTCAACCAATAAGGGCCATGGACGGAGGGGCTATCTACAGTGTAGCCACAAGGGTTCTAAACTCCCATGGCTCATGACAAGCTTTTATTTATAATTAAAGTCTTGCTCAGTGGGGGATTTGAACCCACAGCGTCAGGATTTCGAAGACCAGTACGGATCCCCTGAGCTACCCTGGCGCCCTCTCATTTATTTATTCTTTTGTCAATTTTCATTTTTTTTTTATTACTGGCTGTACTTTTCTTCCTTATCGTGGCATCATTTTGTTAACAGTCCTGAAGATAGCTTACAATCTAAGTAAAAAAATTCTGCCTGAAAAACGTAAAAACGTTTTGCCTGAACCCTGACTTCTTCTTCAATAGTATATCTCTTGAACAACTTCTCTATGTTAGAAATATAGTATTTCTTCTGGAGATGGGAGATGGGGGAAGGACTAGTTGAAAAATCGTCAAAATCTTCTTTATTATTTGAGTTACAAAAATACTAATAATAATAAAACGTTATATGTTCACTTAGGCTTCGACGGTCGTCAGATGTATTTACCGTTTCTTCTTCCGGGTTGGACCGTGTCGAATTATTGATATTTGCCGAGCTTTCGCACATCATGTGATGGCTTCTTCAGGGCTGAAAAGAGAATGTTTTTGAAAGAAAAATATTCTCTTTTCAGCCCTGAAGAAGCCATCACATGATGTGCGAAAGCTCGGCAAATATCAACAATTTGACACGGTTCAACCCGAAAGAAGAAACGGTAAATATAAACGTTATATGTTAAATGTACATCTATGTGTAAATGTAAATGATTATAACATTTTTAATAAAAACGCAGTTTAGGAAAAATATATAAGAATATAACTTTGAAATTAGATATTTCAACCACTAAAAAAAAAAATAAATAAAACATTTTTGAAATAAAGCTTCTTATTACAACCCGTCGAATGAATTCATTTCAGGCTGAAATCAGAGCATCTAGAGGAATACCAGATATATTAAAAGAAAATATCTTTGTAAATTTAATTTTGAACTATTATAATATATAAAATTCTTATGAATGGGGCATATTTAAGAATATGAGTAAGAATGTTAAAGGATTTACTCCCGACACTCTAGAGACAGCCATAGCAACCTTACCGTTTTTCCTTCATTACTGCTAGCTTTTAAGATAGAATCGTCCTTTTATTTTTTATTTTTGTTCATTTTAACGCAATTCAAAAAACTCATCCTTAAAATGCAGGCAACTAAACAGTTTGTACAGAAGATTGATTAGTCCATCACACAGTGGAGAAAATCTTCAAAATTTTGGATCAAACTCGACGGCATTGACTCACTTTAATCTAATCCATACTTTAATAAGTCACATGATAATGAAGTGAAGTAAATTCTTCATGATGGCCATCTGAATTGAGCCAGTTGTTTTCCCATGCAGTGATATGTTTATTCAGTATATAAATTCAAAATAAGATAAAATTGATAACACAATACAAATCAAAATTTTACGTTTTGGAAAATGGTGTGGTTCCGTCATTTAAGGACTGTTGCACCTCAGTTTACAAGGAGCTGTTCGGCATGCGGACCAGGGGATGTCAAAGTAAGGATTATATTTTTTGATCACTTTACGAACAAATAAGAGTGTGTTTCCAAGTTAATTTTTTTCTTAAACATATTTGTTTCCCACGTTTATTAAGGCATAGGTCTTTACTTGCCTTTCAAAAATGGTTGTTTTTTTTTCGGCTTTACTGACAACAATGCTTAAATTTAAAGAAAAAATCCTGGCAAAAAATGTTATTAAATTAATAAGCTCTTGACAATAACAAAGTATTTTATCAAAAGAAAATGATAAAAAATAAAAAGACAGGCTTTAAATGTATCCGCCTCGGAAAATGTTATCCATTTCGTGACGTCAATTCCTACAGCATAAACATTTTAAGCTAGTGGTCTTTTCCCTCAGGTTTTTCCGAAATACTTAAAGAAAACACAAAATTCTCCGATTTAACCACATTATACGAGGTAATTATCAATGGGTAGGTTATAGGCGTCGGATACACTAAAAATTTTCCCCTTGGTAAATTATTAAAATCGCCATATTGATAATCTCTAATAATAACCTTCCCCGGGTTTTCTAGTTTCTTCTTGTTTTTTTCAAATAGCCCAACTCCCAGTTGACCGTGACTGCAACATAAGTCACAGCTTCTTCGCTGCTCCAGTCTTGTACCCGTTATCAAATATTGGCTCCATATGTTTTATTGCACATGGATTTTCGTTTAGCGAAAATGACTGGGGGGAGACCCCCAGAATCCTCTTTTGGAAAAAAATTTGGTCAGTAGCTATCTAGATCAATTTTAGATCGGAATCATTAAAGGCATCTTGAAAGCCTCGAGGAAGTGTTACATGTTCCAAAGTTATTACAATAGCAGTTAAAGTTTATACTTATTTGGATACTAATAATAAACAGGATCGTAAACTGTCAGTAGTTATCCCTTAAGAAAATAAACTATTGACATGTTAGTAGCATTAGTGATACATCTTTAACTCAGGCTAACAATATTTCATGTTATATGAGATATTTATGAAATATAGTGGTCAGGACCTATTGGTAAGTTATTTGGCCAGTGAAAGATTTTAATTAGTGATAAGAATTTGTTTTTCAAATTATAGCAAGTATTTACTCAGGAGAGGAGTAAACGAAATAATATCTAAGCTATCTTGGATATTTATTAAAATATATTTTATTATAAATGTTTTGTCATTTAACTCCTGCGAGGTTCCTAAAATTGTTTTTCCTAATATGTCACTCTCAAATTCCGTTCGTTACCTAGGGTTCCACTTTGACTCACGACTCACATGGGGTGAACATATTAAAATTAAAAGACAAGAACTCAATCGACGGCAAGGACTCCTATACAGACACTAGAATAGGAATTCCGATCTTACAATAGAAAACAAACTGACGCTCTACAAAACATTACTGCCACCAATCTGGACTTACAGAGTAGAAATCTGGGGTGCCACCAAGCCTTCCAACATGCAACGAATACAGTCCTTTCAATCCAAAACCCTCAGAAGAATCGCAAAGGCTCTCTATTACGTAACCAATTCCTCCCTTCACCACGATTTTAATATCCTTTTTGCTCAGGATCTCATTTCTTTCCGCTTCAGCATTTAACACAGTAAACTGACATTCCATCCTAATCCACTAGCACAGACCTTGTCTTCCAATTCCAACCACTACAACCCTCCCCGTTGAACTACAGCGAGGAAATTAGATAATTATCAATCGTGATGGGGCCATATCTCCTTTCTTTTAAGAATATTAATAGTTATAATAATATCTCTTCACTAAAATCCTGGTGGAAGACACCCTTGACCCTACCCCGAGCCACCCAATCCGGACCCCCCACCACAAATAAAAGCATACCAGGCGGGAGGGTGGAGCACTAAGGTTAAGTTTATCAATTTTATGACAGAGGTATCAAGATATCAACTGTAAATTAATATTTGTGGGTCTATTTTAATAGGCACATGAGGGGGGGGGGGGGAGATATAGCAAAAAGTAACGATTAGAAGTTATTTTTAGATAGCGACAACAACATTTTTTTTTTAAATCCGTAAAATTTAGTGCAAAATTTTGTACTGCAACTTAATAACCAACAGTTTGGAAAATAAAATCTGTGTACACATACACAATTAGTATATAATTAATTTGAAGTAGTTCTAAGTACTTTGAAAATTTTGGAATGACAAAATAAAATACCTATAAAGATAGTTAAGGTTGGTAGAACAAATAATTATGCATGACAAAAAATACATAACTCATAAATGAAAATATAAAACATACTTTGCCTTTTTATGTAAAACCTTCATTGAATACTTTATTTTGCTTTGAAGTTCTAATAATACCCTGCCAAGTTCATTTCCATTCTTTTTATCAGGATACTGCTTGTGTAACTCTATTTCAGCGAAAAACTACAATCTTTGATAATTTAAAGAGAAATATACATGGTATATTATATATTATATTATATACATGGTTTCTATTTCTATCTCTTTTATCCTATCTCTGGCTATTCCCTTTCTTTTAATATTTAATATTTTTATTTTAATATTTGTATCTATTCAAAGTTATTTGATTTTTTCATAATCTCTGAAAATAAATTTATCTTGGTAGCTTTCTATTTTATATGTGTGTTGCAATTTGAATATTTCCTAATTTGTCTTCCATTGCTCTGTGAGATGTACAACGCTATTCAACACATCAATGAGATCAAGGACTAGTTTTATTACTAAGAATATTGTGTACTTGTAGTAGGAACCACCAAACTCTCCGAAAACTTTTCGAAATCAAATTAATGATTTACATCTGATTAGTTTATTAGTTGTTCTCGTGACAGATTTGTTGAAACTTTTTTCCCCCGTCCTTTCTACTAGGTAGGTACCAAACACTGATATTAGTTTTCTTAACTAAATTTGTCATGGAGCTTTTAAATGTGAAGTGGAAAGGTGAATTATGCATTGAGCGAATAGGATTACGAATTGCTTAATATGTCAAGTGCGGGTAGATAATATTTTTTCGTTATAGCGGGCATAATAATTAGTTTAGAATGATGAAAATAGATAAAGATTTTTTATTGACGAACGATATATTCCATAAGTATATATTCATCGACTACTATAATCACGAATTCGATTAGTTCACGCAGCTCTTGTGTGGCAGACTTTGGGGTCATGCTTGTGAGCAATTTTGTAGGTGCATAATAATTAGGTTACGGAACATTTGTGAAAGGATTATGGAGCTAGAGGAGTGGGTGTATTTGTGAGTGTTTCGAAAGTGTATGACCTCTGGGGGGGGGGGGGGGGAGAGGGCTGAGTACATACAATTCATGAATTAGGGTGATGAGATATTACAACTGTAGGCAAATCCTCAATATGATTATGTTAGCGATTTCCACAATTCTTATAAATGTGATCAGTTACCAGTTCTAGAGAAAATTACATAACATTACAAAATAATTTAGGAAATAGCTCAGCAAGAACTAACTGTGCTTCAATATTCAACCCGCACAAAAAAAAAAAAAAAAAAAAAAATGAGACAAACTCAAATGCCAAGATGGCAACGAAAACACCCACAGCCAGTTCAGGCTTGGATCAGACTTATTTTTCCTATGTTGCATTCATGTTTCAAAAAGAAATTAGGTTCATGACAAATTTTACATAACAAAACCAAAAGGTCAAAGAGGATAAAACTAAGTTTGTTATCACCGACTCTAAGCAAACTAAAAGAGGGAGAGAATTAGGGTGGCTTCTAGTTACTATCATAAACATCTTCCTTGGTATGCAATTTTTACTAAAAGATAAAATGTTTATAAAAAAAAACATATTTTACATCATTTTAAATATTTGCATTAACTTAAATAAGAATGATATTTAATTTATTAATAACGATATCAAATCTATATTTAAAATACCCCCTTCTTCATAGTTTACAACCAAGAACTCCTAGGAAATGAAGATAAAACTAATTTCATGAGTATTAGATGATTTTAGTTGGGGTTTGGTCAAGGTAGATCCAAAAAAAAAAAAAAATACAAATTTAACAAAAGAGTACTTTGGCAGATAATCTTTTTTGAAAAATACACTTTTGTTGAATATGTATTTTTTTTTTTTTTTTTTTTGGATCTACCTTGACCGAACCCCAACTAAAATCATCTAATAATAATATCTATGGTACAAAAACTCTCCAATTGAGCTCATTTCATGAGGTTGTTTAATAAATAAACTCAATATTAATTTATTTCTTTAATCGGTACATTTCATAAAAAATATGTGCCACAAAATTTAGAAAGTCATAGTTTTATTTTAATTATTATCATGTAATATTTATTCTGCATCTATCATACATATATTTACTTGTCCGTGACAGGTCAATAAATGGAAAGAAAACCGGTCTCTACAATATGTTTTCGCCCACCATAATAAAAATAAATAAATGACTATCTTTTATTTCGTGATATGTTTCATTTTGTCAGTCGACCACTTCACATTGCAAAGTATTTTCAAATAATAATAAATAAAGTAATCGCATTAGTTTTTTTTAACATTACTTTCAAAAAGTGAAAAATTGGGGAGACTGAAACTGAGCTTTACCGTTAGTTCAGAAAGAACACAATTTAATTTCAACTAATACCAAATATTATTTCAATCATGATTCCTAAAAATTAATTTATCTGTAACTATATAAACTACATTGAAGACCATCATTGGCTCTCTAGGACCCAAAGGTCTACAAGCTGGCTGGACAAACTATGAGTAACACAAGATATTTTTAAAGAAAAAGACACAAGGGAGTTAGATATATTCTTCTAGTTACCCACATATATAAAATTCACAATCAAATTTATCCCTCATTAAATACTGCATGAACTATACGATACATTTTGAAAATTTTACAAACTTACAGAAAATTACACTCAAATATATGTCATCCAAATCAATACCCCATTTTAATGTATTTCTCTTGAAACTCCTATTTATTTATGTAATTAGCGACACATGGCTGAGAATTCTCAGTTTAGAAAGAGGAGGAATTCTTACCCCCTGGCTTTATATGTTGTTCTACAATACTATATATGTATTATCTAGATATATAATGCGCACCTTTCTTCGCGGAAAGATTTTATATATTTCATCATCTAAATACAGCAAGAGCAGCAGTATTCAGAAATGATACCTTATATTTTCAGAAAGGCCTTATTCTTGGTGTGTACGAAGGATGCAACCAAGGGGAGTATTCGATGACACCGGCTTGCAGCAAATTCGACCAGGAAGTAGGTGGGAAGATAACTGACCTTCTCAAAGGGTGAGTAATATTATTTTATTGATTATTATATTGCTGTAGTTTGTAGTTATGGATTCTTCCGAAAATTTCATATAGTGAATCCACAGCAATGCTATATTAATAAGAGCTTTTTTTTTTGTTTTTCAATTATTTTTATACATTTATTGTTTTATATTATTGCAGCTATAATGCACTTCATTTATTTAAAACATAGCATTTTTCACATCATTTATTACTTGCAATATACATAAATGTTTACTTGCATAAATATAAGTTACTAAGCATATATCATATGATCTTTACTTGCTCTCGCCTCATATGCGTCCGAAACGCTATCTGCGAAATTAAAGTATCCCAACAGCCAATAAGTCAAAATGACAAATACTACTAGTAGAATGGTGCTTGTGACACATCCCGGAACCCGACATACCACTGTATGAACCCACCTGATCATAAATTCAACATAAAAGAGGAGAAAAAAAAAGAATAGGGGTGACTTATCTATGAGTCAGATCGATTTATTTCTTACATCACCGTATCGACTACTGATTCATCGATCAGCAGCAAGGTGGGCTGGAGAAGAAGGTCGGCTTCAGTCAGCTGCTGCCGTGGAACAGCAGACCAACCTTATCCGATGTGAGATTCCTATTGCTCTTTATATCCACAGACAGGAATTTCCATCAGTCGAGTTAAATAAATTCCTCCATCTACAATTTTTAAAAACTCGCTCGCTATTTTTGGATCTCCTACCCCAAATCTCCGAAAAGGAAATCAGTAGCTTGTAGGGTTCTGTAGTTTTCTATAGTTTATTTGACAAAATTTGCCATATGTTCAAGTAGGCTTCGACGGTCGTCAGATGTATTTACCGTTTCTTCTTCCGGCTTGGACCGTGTCAAGTTGTTGATAGTTGCCGAGCTTTCGCACATCATGTGATGGCTTCTTCAGGGCTGAGTAGAGAATGAGAGCTGAGTTATTTATTAGCTCTCATTCTCTACTCAGCCCTGAAGAAGCCATCACAAGATGTGCGAAAGCTCGGCAACTATCAACAACTTGACACGGTCCAAGCCGGAAGAAGAAACGGTAAATACATCTGACGACCGTCGAAGCCTACGT
>KZ808929.1:56168-90736 GCA_000696205.2 Oncopeltus fasciatus
TTTATTTATTTATTTTTTTATATATTCGTATTAAATTGATGAGTAATAAACTGTTTATCTGGATATTCCTGTTATTTATAAATGTTATTTTTCAGAGAAGGTTGGATGCGAGGGACCACGAAAGGAGAAGGGCAAAATGTAGCAAGACGTTTGTCTGAAATCCCTGGAAATATCATGACACCCATGGGCTTTTCCCAGGTAAGTCAATTAGAAAAATAAAAGTTAATTAATTTTTAGCTGAGATAATTTAAAATTTATAGGACATATAGGGTGGTCTCAAGATTCACAATATTATGGTATGACAGTATTTTTTTTTTTTTTTGTCAGTGATGCCGGTTTAGCGTAGAGGATTGATATGAAAAACCTGGCCCTAAGGGTTCGAGTCCTACTCTGGCCTGACTTTTGTCAAAAAATAAAACCTTACCTAGGGATGTTTGCAATAAAGTGGCTAACAGTTGAAAGCCCTCTCTTCATCACCCTAAGTGGTTGATCGAGTGGTCCAAATTGTGGAGCGATTCTTGATTAAGAATCTCGAAAAGCACAACACCCCTGTCTATCCTGAAAATAATTAGCAAAACTGGAGATTAGGTTTTGAAAAATTTATTGATTCTTCGTCAGCTGACCATCTATATAACTAATTATAATCTAAAATTACCGAGTAAAACCCATTTCTCATCGCAGGTGAGAAGCTTAGACCCATCCTGTCTAAAAATGGCTCGATTTTTAAGCGAGGAGCTAGAAAATATGTATATGTTAAGCGGCTTACCTTATTGGCTTTTTGGTAAGTCTATTTATTCAAGTTGGTCCAAATCAGAAAGGAGTTTCACCAGCCACCCCTCAAGGGTAAACTAAGACCCTCTGTTGTTTTAGCAGACCTTAGGTAAACACTATTGCTATCTGGTGGCGTGAATCAGAAAACAGCCTTCAATTTGATTAGACCATTTCAGTAGATTTCCTTCAAGGGCGCAGAAATGCGCTTAAATCTCTTTGTATTTTGTACAAGAATTGAGTAGAGCTTTCTCAAGCCCGTTGCACAGTACGACATATGCTTGAGTAAGCACGTCTGTCCTTCAAGGATTCTAGTATGAAGTAATCTGATTACGAATAAAACTCTTCATTAGTATCATTCTATAAGAAAAGTTTAATATTTTTTCTGAAAGAAATATTCTTAGGTAATTTTAAAAAGGATTTAAACAAAAAAAAAACCATTAAATAACAGTAGCCCGTAGTATTTAAATTCGAAAAAAAAGAAGATATTTAATGAATAAATGTGACCACAATAAATAATAGTTATACCAAAAATCCAAGATGNTTTGCATAGTGTTCATTGAGATGCTTCTTGTATTTTTTAACATTAAATAATTTTAGTGAACGTACACACACAAAAAAATTATAATGAGTTAAATTTTCGGGGAGATTTTTCGCCCTTCGTCAGTGAGGTACTCCTCACTGACTCGAGGGATGCCGCTTTTATAACTGTATAGACCATACTAGATGATTCTGGGTTAGGAAAGCTCTTCCTAAAGAAAATCTTTAATGTGGCTGATGCGTCATCTGGTAGTAGATGGCCGCCTTCCATTTATACTACAATTTTTATTGTTTTGTTTATTTTATTTCATTTTTACATCTGTGATGTTCAGCTCAACGCGACTAAATTCATCACTCAATTTCTATGAAACGAGACTTTTGGGAATTTAATCTACGAAATCCAAAAATTTGTCAATTTAAAGGAATAGCTATTGTAATTTAACGTAATTAATTAATTTCGGATTTCAGCATACATTTATATAATTCTCTATACACATTTATATTATGATCATTCTTANATATATATATAATGTACTAAAAGACGGCAGTGATGTTTCTTGCATCTTGTGCAGGCAGCACTAGACATCCTCTGCCCGTGCGGAGTGCACGTCGACATCCGCGACAAGCTGTGGCTGGAGGAGAAGAAGTTCCAGACGTTCCTGACCATGTCGAGGGGTTCTTGCGAGCCGCCCCTCTTCCTGGAGCTGTCCTACTGTGGCGGTGGCGAGGGGGACAAGCCGGTGGTGCTGACCGGTCAGGGGATCACCTTCTGCAGCGGCGGGATCTGCCTCCGTCCCTGCAACAACATGAAGGAGATGAGGGCGGACATGGCTGGAGCCGCCGTCATCGTCGGCCTCCTCAAGGCGGTCGCGGTCTTGGGGGTACCCATCAACATTAACGGTAAGCTGTCGTAACTCTTGGTCTTCTGTGCCTCCAGGTTTCCGCATTTGTCGACTTGCTATCTCCGACTGCTTCCGTCCTAAGAGGAAACCATAGCACTCCTGTACTTAACGCCTTGTCCACATTCTGTACCCTTATAAGAAGATTTCCCATTAGGCATATTATCCTTAGAGAAGATATCCTTCCCTAGATGAATCCAATGGAAGATATATAATAAATTAGTTCAATTGTCTGCGAATGCCTGTCTTAATTGCATTTACTGCTCTTCACATTTCTATTGAGTTAGGACAATACTCGAAAACCAAGTTCCAATTTAAGAAGTAATTAAGATCGGTCGAAAAGTTGATAAAAAAAAAACCTTTTTTTTTTTAATTTACATTTTTTTTAAAAAGCAGATGGCAATGTTTTATACGTTTTTAAATCCCTATTTTGGGAGAAAATTGCCTATGGACTAAGCCCCAATCCTAAATCATATATCTCTACGGCGAACAAAATCTCCACTCATGAACGAATACAAAAAAAAAGAAAATTTTCCTTTTTTTATTATGATAAATCAGAGTAAATGTCAAATTACAGCTTATAAATAAGAAAACACTACGCGTAAAATTAAAGAACACAAAATCTGATTCTACTGATCAGGAAAAAAATTTAGGTGAAAAAATAATGATTTTAGCTGTGGTATATAATCCAACCTTAAATTTTATACAAAAGCAAGGGAGCCAGAAAAAAAAATCGTACTACCTCAGCTGGGAATCGAACCCGGGTCTCCTACTTTCCGGGCAGGTATGCTGGCCTCTACACCGCCGAGACAGAATAGATAATCTCCCTAACTCCCCGCACATTACTCCGACTTTAAACCCCCCAGAAAGACAAGTATATCGTCTTATACTCGAAGGGGCTAATGTTATCGGCTATTTGTTAGATTCACGTTTTTTCCTATATTCTTAGTTCGCTTCGGCCTAAATTTCAGAACTTCTTCCATGTTTGCTTTCATGGGGGTTCATGTTGTCTAATATAACCATACTGACTATACCCTGGGTAGAGGGTTGTCGTGAAGCGCCCTTAGGTGAGAATTGAGGGTTGTCGAGTGCGTTGTACCATATTGGTATATGCCGCTAGCAATAATAAGAACTCTTTTTATTTACAAATTAGTTTCTATGTACTTAAATCCCATGACCTAATCCCAAACTAATCTTTCATCATATACATATATTCAAATGCAGACTTCAATCTTGGTTTTTCAAACAGCTGGATGAGTTCATTAATGGCTAATGAGGGCTATGGGGCTTTTGTAGATCATGGAACCAATGATCTACATGAAGGATACTTTATTAAATATATATACCGAGCATGTTCAAATTTTTTAAAATTGTTATAATTTAATTACAAGCGAGAATTGTTGGAAGGAATTTTTTTTTAAGAAGAAGGCCTATGGAAGGACTAAGGCCAGGTGAATGGCTGGTGTTAAATCGTTTCTGCTTAATGAACAGAAATAAAAACAGAGCAAAATTGATGTTTCAGCAGTTGCATAAATAAATTTTTGACGTCAAAGTGTTACGTATATCAACAGAAAAGATTTCCCACCAACACAATTTCGATAAATACACCGGCTTCTTGTCTAGGGAATCCTAGTTTTGATCAGGGACGAGCGTCTCATGAACGAGATACGATTTTATACGACGTAATTAGTCTCCCTGACTCAAGACTTTGAAATTTACTTTTTTCATTAGTACCAAGACTTTGCACGCTGTTTTTTCTCTCCCAATCGTTAATTCCTAAAGAAAATATCTTGCATCATCTGTATATGAAATTTAATATAAACATTTTAAAAAAAATTCCATTGAAGCCGATTGGACCACATTTGCAACCTTTAGTACACTAGAGAAGGTGTGTGTTCAGCACTGTCAGCACTTTTGGGTTGTATTATTTTATTAGAATCCAATAAAGGAATGTAGTTAATGGCAGTTAGGGGTTCTGAGGAGCACACCAAGTGGGTTATTACACGGAGAAGCTAAGAAAAAAATGAATAAAATAAACTAAAATAATTATTAGATTTTTTTTTATGGGGTTCGGTCAAGGTTGATCCAAAAAATAATACAAATTTTAAAAAAAAGTGTATTTTTAAAATTATCTGACAAGGTTTTGGCTTACATTGTAAGCCATTCTCAGGGCCATCGTGAAAATGGGATTTTAGTGACACGACGCCCCCTCTCGCCTTCATGATAGCCCTGAAGATGGCTGACAATGTAAACCGAAACGTTGGCTGATAATTTTTAAAACTACACTTTTTTTTTTAATTTGTATTATTTTTTTCGGATCTACCTTGACCGAACCCCAACAAAAAACATCTAATAACAATATCTACGGTAAAAAAAAAAATAAAATAAATAAAACTCTCCTTTTAAACTAAAATAACTTTGCCGTGTTAGTATTTAACCTGAGATAATCAGCTTCTGCACTAATGAGCTGAATATCTCAGGTTGAATATCCACACGGCTAAGTTAAATTAGTATAAATGGAGAGTTTTTTTGTTTGGTTTTTTACCGTAAATATTGTTATTAGATGTTTTTTGTTAGGGTTCGGTCAAAGTGGATGTGTTTTTTTTTAAATTATCTGCCAACGTTTCGGCTTTCATTGTAAGCCATCTTCAGAGCTATTTTCTTCAGGGACTAGTTTATCGTACCCACTTGTCCACCCATTGACCACCTATCCCAAAAAGAATTCCATTTATGCATTTATTTATTTGGCTTGCTTTATATATATATATTGGACCTCAATACAAAATTTTTAGTCCGAAAACTAGTTTACATTCGGAAAACTAAAAGCGTTATGTTAGATCGATGTAGCTCTAAAGGAGTCAATCATTTTCTAGGATTCTTATTTTGTTTTACTTTAAGGTATCGATGTTTTTATTAATTTAGTTTTTTTTTTTTTTTTAATTTTTATTTAGTTGACAGTTTAACAATGACATAGACTCTCAAAGAAAGATTGTCCAAATTTTTCACTTGCCTCCTTACAGTACATATCCAAGAACTTACACCTTCAGTGAAAATTTTATCAGTTGATTGGGGCAGTTTTGAATAGTTAAGAAAAAAAAACCAGTTGTATAAAATAATTTCAGATAATTTCGATACAGGATTATTTTAACGAATAAGGAATAAGTATGTATGTCTCATTTTTTCTGTGGAAGCATGTCTCAAAAACAAAAATGGACGNACTCTCAAAGAAAGATTGTCCAAATTTTTCACTTGCCTCCTTACAGTACATATCCAAGAACTTACACCTTCAGTGAAAATTGTATCAGTTGATTGGGGCAGTTTTGAATAGTTAAGAAAAAAAAACCAGTTGTATAAAATAATTTCAGATAATTTCGATACAGGATTATTTTAACGAATAAGGAATAAGTATGTATGTCTCATTTTTATCTGTGGAAGCATGTCTCAAAAAGAAAAAATGGACGTCATGCAGGAGCTGCGATAATTAAGCTCATTTATCAGTTTTGCAGTAGATAAATATTTGCATTTAAACTTTCAGTAACATGTTATCCTCCACATTAATAGAATATATTTATCAATGAATAAATCTGGATTTAGTTTTATTGCAATAAACTAAATATTACGCCCCCCATAGGGAAAAGACATTTTGTACTCACACATGACATTTCAGGTAATACATGACTCCTATTGGTCTACTATTACATAACTATGAACTTCGCCTTTCACTTTACTTATAGAACCTATATATCCTAAATTTTATTTAAAATAACTGAAAATCGCGGCCTGTAGAGAGTTGAAACAAACACATATCAATTTTAGAAAATACCACTTTTGGCGAAAAATCTGAGAAAATATTTTTTTCAATTTCAATTTTCAAAAAATCTGTCATGAGAACCTCAATAGCTACATTCCTTTGTAGGAGAGGGATGAAAAAAATGCGTGTCCTTTTCAAGTTTCCCAAATCTTTATTCCTTATTCCGTATAATCAGTACTTGTAGCACATAAACACAGCGATGAAAGTAATATCTATTGCCGTTAGATTTATGAAACGCTCTTCGGACGAGCCTTATACAGGAAGGTCCTTAAGTGTTCTTCGAGCCATTTCTCTTGTGTCCTTGATATCTTCATCGCCTTTTAGCCTTACCTTCCACTCGAAAATAAAATGCATTTTTATAAAGTCCAATCCCTGACACATGTATCTATTAAAATTAATTCCATTATCCTTCTTAATAGAAGCTATTCTCTCCTTAATATATCTTTTTTTTCTGCTCAACTAATTATTCCCCTTATCGCTCCCTTAGAATTCCTCCATCAACCATTGTACAGGGCGTCATCATTAGTTTTCTGTAAGCCTTCATTCTTGGAACCGTGAATATTACACCTAGGGAGGGAACTCATCTACAGCCTAATACTTATTTTTCAATTTGACCTAAGATGTCTTCTGACCTCTTTATTACCCTCGAATCCAGTATTATCAGCTGTCAGTCGTTCGTTAAGGATTCGGCAATTCAATATGATAACCTGCTTCCATAGAAGTAAGCACTCGAACTAGGTTACATTATCTTTTTAGAATCCATTTTGATTAATTTCATTTTCCACTAAATAGGGTGCTGGTCATTTTACAGTATCGTCGCCGGCCGTCCCATTTTTTTTTTATTTCTATAATTGGTAGAACCATGGAATGGGCTTGGTTATGATTAACTGTAATGATTTGTTATCGTTCCATGAAAATAGTCTTCAAAATAGTTTTACGGAGGTAAAGTATTTCTATTTATATTATTCTTATTTATGGTCACCTGACACCTCGTCACATAAATAATTTCGTCAATCACATTTTTCAAAAACGCTCATTGTTCCCTCTGGCTTTTAAATTAAATTTTAGCATTTACTCTTATTTATATTAATCTTCAATGAAATATAGGAAACTTGCTTAAATTACACAGCTCCTAGTTTTGTGCACTTTAAAGGGGATAAAGATATTTTATCATGAGATTGATGAAATTCTTCAGAAGTATTGCTACGATGACAATGAGGACAGCTTGATAACAATGAGAGAAACCCGCTACAAAATAATTTGCATTTATCATTAATTTGTAATGATCATTAATTTATAATTTTCTTAGATATTGATTGTTCACAGCTTTTCTTTCATTTTAAAGATTATCTCAATAACAGTAAAAATGAGAGAGGGCTACTTATGAATAAGCCATAAGTTAATTTTCTTCAATTGACGAAGGAATGAGCTGTTCAGGCTATCCTTGGGTCAATTTTTTTAAAAGGTTTTTTCGATATTTCCTGACCCTACATACTGGATATCAAAATTTTACTTTATAAAATTCATATATGTTTTTGTCAATCAACCCTACGTGTGAAGATCACACTTTCATACAAAAATCCATTAACTACAAAGCTGTGGATTTTTTTTTTTTTTTTTTTTTTAGCTATATGGCAATTAACTGGTAGTTTTTCATTGAATTTTTATACAACATAATATTGTTTGAAATTAACTTCTACTTAGTGTTCAGAACTTTTTAACGTGGAGAACACTCCATATTTTGTTTTTTGAGGTAAATTTGTTGACCGTCAAGTTTTATGAAGAAAGGATCAATAGGAATTCGGTCTTGGTAGTTGAAGAATTAAAAACTAATTTGTTATCAAAAAAGTTTTTATTTTAGCCAGCGTTTTGGCCTGACTTTCAGGCCTTCATGAAGACAAATAGGGTGATGTGGGGTAGAGTGAGAGAGAGAGAGAGAGACTCGTGCTCCTCAGTGTCTACATCTTGACTGATGTAGATTATCAAGTCATGATTCAGTCACTGCAAAACAGGAGTCTCTCTCTCCACATCACCCTATTTGCCCTGATGAAGGCCTGAAAGTCAGACCGAAACGCTGGCTAAAATAAAAACTTTTTTGATAAGAAATTATCTTTTAATCCTTCAACTACCAATACGGAATTCCTGATAATCCTCTATTCTGACTCCATATTTTCAGTTTCCATTTCTATTATATGCAAACTATATTGAATTATACTTTTTATGCTTGGTAAATCAGTTTCATTTAAACAGCTGATGTGGGAAGGATTTTTATCCAGGGTTTGGCCTGGATATCCTCTGGAATAAGTTATCTAGCTCAAGAGCTGCGTGATACAAGCAAACTTCCCATTTTATAAAATTAAACATGGAATTAGATTAGAGTAGAAAAGGCCAACTTGATCTTAAAATTCGGAGAGGGAGCCGTGCATATAAAAATTTATAATTACTAAGCTCTCGCAGGGGGATTCACTGAGGGCAGCACTCAGCCTTTATAGTTACATTCTGCAATAATACTAACAACATTAATATTCAAAAACAAAACTTTTTATATATCAAGATCAATAAACCTTTCCGTAACGCTAATTATAAAGTAGATTTTTCGTTTATAAATTTAGGTTTTCTTCTAACCCCCGCCCCATTTCCTTCTTCTGATTTTGCCAAAAAGGAATTTATTCAATCATTTTCTGATTGAAAAGCCTAAATACCAAAAGAGGTATCTACATTTTATAGTTTTTAATTAAATCTTGGCTATTAAGCCACAAATAATAGTCTATAAGGAATTGCGCAATCGTTTGAAAGAAACTAGATTTCGCACTCCTTTATCGAAGTTTTCCATGACCATTTCGCAGTATTGTGGCAGAATTTCACTGATGCAGCGTTGAATCTCCTCCTTTAATGGGTGGTTTTGGGCTTGTTGACATAGACCTGCAATTTCAAATAACCCCATAAAAAGGAATCGAATCGTGTAAAATTACACGATCTAGGGGGCTAATACTGATCACCGAAACGAGAGAGTACACGACCTGGAATTGTCTAATGCAGCAATTGAATTGTTTCACGGGCTGTGTGGAAAACACATTTGCCCGATGTGTTAATCCATAAATAACCCTAGCTTATGTACTTTAATTAATATTTCAATTAAAAAAATAACAATAAAATTACTCAAAACTGTGTTTTCTTTTTAATTAAAATCTTGCATTAATTTTGTATATATATGAATGACTATTGATATGACTTATTACAATTATGTAATTGATTTTAGCTGGTAGAAAAGTTGTACGCAGGATAGTTAGAATATAACCAATCTCAGGGAAGCTAAGCGCTTTCAAGTCTAAAGACCTCATCTTCGGAGAGTAAGCATCATAATTACTCTGAATGCTCTATGGTATTCCGTTAGTCTTGTCCTAGATAGAGTTCAGCTTAAAATATAATTATGCCATAAATAGAGGTTATATTCTTATTGTTATTATTAAACGCTATGAATCCAATTACCTGAACTCCGGGACCTAAACTGATACTCCTGGTAACTACGCTTATGCATACTTATGTTTATGTAACATTACCCACATAATGTATGTGCTTAACATTTCGCACTGAAGTCTTGATTACCGATCTCGTTTCTCCACGTTCCCCAGAATATCTTCCTTATTTCATCCCCATTCTCTTTTGCGAAAGGTTCACATTACCTACTGCTGTAATATTACGCAATTCCTGTTTAGTGTGACACAGAAGGAAATCTATTTTCTTTTCATCCTCTTAGAAATGTTCTTTTCTACAACCACGTTTTTTCTCCATTCTTGTTTCGTCCTCTCTTCTTTCTAATTCCTGATCTTTACCCTTTGCGTCTGAACCGGAAATACCGGCTCTGGAGCAACAGACAAATAAGAACCCTTTCTCGCTAACTTGTGCACTCACTCATCTTCAGTTCCAGTTAGTCTTTGTTTTACTCACTTTCTTCTATTTTTACAGCTCTTTAATAGACACCTTTACTAACCTCGTCTTTAACATGCCCACTCCCAGTGCCTTAATGAGGCTCTGGCTGTTGGATCGAATCATCAGTAGCATCTCGTAATTCACTTTTTTGCTAAACAACCTGAAGTAAAAGGTACCTCAGCCTGGGTCACAATCCTATCATTCCCCTTAATTTGTTATAACCTTATTGTATGGCAGGTGGATTACGGTTAACTTGAAAAAGAGCAAATATTGGAAATGTTACAGCTCTGATTCCCCTCATGGAGAATATGCCAGGAGGCGCAGCGGTCAAGCCCGGAGATGTTCTTGTTGGTATGAACAATAAAACCATCAGAATCGAAAACACGCAGAACGACGGAAGGGTAATTACTGCTGACGCCCTTGTTTATGCTGTCAATTACAATCCTTGTCTGACGATCAACATCGCTACAATGTCAGGTGGGTAATTTCATATATTTTTTCATTCAGTATGAATATAAATTTTATTGAAATTCAATAGTATTATAAGCAATCTATTAATGTTGATATTTTTATTTCCAAGTATAAAGGAATGGTGAGATGTAAACGATTTTTATAGGGCAGTACTGGTTTGTTTTCTTGTCTCTTGATCTAAATTTTTCTTCCAAAATGATCATATGCCTTCTCAGAGCCCGTCTAAAGAAAGCCCATTAAGGTTGTATAGTTCCCATGAACCACAACAATTTCAAAAACTTTTCAAAACTGTCTCAACCCCCAGTGAAATATATTTCAAAACAAAAGTGTGAGACGTTTATGGTAGGTAACAGTTTCAAAAATCTTATCTGATGTTAAGTGACTGTCCGTTACTGATCCGTATTTTTTCCTGCACATTCCGTTAATGGCTGATTTGAAAATGGGATGAAATTTAAAAAATAATTTTTGTAATATTCCTTGGATGTGTTATAACTTTATACTTAACAAATTAATTAACAATCTTTCTGTTCCGGATTGAATAGTAACCTCAACGTTGTTAGGATAAATATCCTCTCAAAACAGCGTAATCTACGCTTTACAGTCCTGTCCAACGAGCAAATTATTTCAGGAATCAAAGTTATATAATAAGTTCGAGTGTAAAATTAATATAAATGATGCACAGGAATGCATTAATGAGTAATATTTGCCTACCTGGGTTTACAGAGGGAATACGACATGCTCTGGGATCCTCGGCAACAGGAACCTTCACAGAATCCGACACAGTCTGGAGGGAACTGGCCAAAGCAGGGGCAGACACTGGAGATAGAGTATGGAGAATGCCGATGTGGAGGTTTTTCAAGAATAGAGTTAAGGGTAAGGCAATGTTTTCGTATCTAAGACCATTTTTCGCCTATTCAGAGACCAGTCCTCAATATTTACAAGATCCTTGAATTCACTTTAAGACTGCCTTTTTTTGATAGGGCGTATGGCATTCACATAGATTTCTCCGATTATTATCAAGTGGAAGCAGGAGTTCCTCAAGGTGGTGTGCTTGGGCCCATTCTATTCAGCCTATAAACTGCTGATCCCTACCAATCCAAGTACCCTCTTAGCTCTATTTACAGAAGATGAGGGTACCCTATCTTATATAGGTGATGGTCTGCAGTATCTGAGTAAATATTGATGCTCCCATGAGTGACAATGGTGAGCATGCACCGCGGTTTCCGTGGGTTTGGAACCTCGGCTTTCCCTCACAGGTACCAAATCCTTGTTCTGTCACATGCCATCAAGCTAACTCCCAGTGCAAGAAGTGCGTCACGCAGGAGGTCCGTGGAAAAAACGATTCCAGAAGCACACATATGATTGCTGCCTGGGTAAAATCTGACCACATGACCAATTGAACCTGTTACCTTTAGTTCGAGAGTCCAGAGTCCTAACCATCAGACTAAAGTGCTCCCAACAAATATAAAGCTTTACTGACCAGAATATATGTTATAAGAATGTATGTTTCGCTTGAGCAATTCTTTGAATTAACACTTTTCTGTTCGTATCGTATTTCTAAAATGTTTCGTATTCATACTATTACTGTGATACTCTAAATTTGCAAATCCCTTTGAGTTCTTCTTACCTCCTTTGGTGAGAAAAGAGCTACTTTCTTTTCATTATACTTTGTCCATTTTAAAAATTGAGGCCTGACAAGTAATGTGTTCTATCGAGTGTTTATCAAAATAAGTACATTTGCAAATCCAAACATAGATATAATGAAAAAAAAAAAAGCATTGGTAATGAATTACCGTCTATAAATTTGTTGTGATATGCAATAAGAAAAAAATATGGATCTATGTTCATACTGAACTTATTCGCTTACTTTTTTTTTTATTACAAAAGAGTATGTTTATTAAGTGTCAAAAATATAAACTAGGAGAGAAAATGAATAATATTGCCCGAGTGTGGCTTGACCCTTACGTTAAGAATAGTACGAAAAATAAAGTAGAAATTTTGACGGAATTTTTCTGACAAAATCAGCAAACTTTTTTTATTTCTCGCATATCTAGTTTCTGTAAATCTAAGGATTCCAAACATACCAGTGCCATCCTGTTGTTAATCTCAAATTTTATTCTAGAACTTTTGCTGCTTCAAAAATTGTCATTCACCTGAGTAGACGTGCTGTCTATATATGGCCAGCCATAATATAGAACTAAAGGACAAATAGAACATGGATAAAAAGACGGCTTCTTTCTGGATAAAAATTATAAGTGGTGTAAAATCTAATGTCTAACATATAAGGTCTATAATATTTTTACAAAATTGACATAATAGCGAGGAAATTGAAAAATTTTAAAAAGGACTGATGAGCATCTCCCATCCTATCCCTTTTCTGTCGATTCAGTATGAGCAATATTAGCTTTTTTCTTCACTGCCTTCTTAAGATGGCTTTTAAGACAAAATCAGCCTTTTAGTTTTTATAACCATGTTCATCTGTGTTCTAAAACGTGGGAAATATTGGTTTACGCTGCTCCTGCTTGACAGACCTTATTTTTTTTTTTTTTTTTAACAATACCATTCTGAAGAATAAGTGTAAAGTAACGTATGCTTATTTCGGAGCAAGGCTCCAGCGAGACATAGTTTATGAATGGGGAGCAGTGCAGAGGCAGAATAATGGTGTCCCGGTGAAACTGTATACGTATGAATGAGACTAACTCCTGGTTGTCTCCTGTTTCAGGTCACACGAACGTGGATGTCCACAACGTCGGTAGGGGCAGGGGTGCCACTCCTTGCCTGGGCGCTGCCTTCCTCAGGGTGAGCTGACTTCCTTCCCTTACATATGCCCGTATAAAACATATGCTGCCAACCCCATATAATTTATTAGAACATAAAAAAATTTGTTTGGTACAGTTCTTAGGTGCACCTATATAATGAATAAGCTAGACGTAGTTATTGCATGGACTCAATCGATGACAATGTCGTCTCATCATACGCATAGATACGAAAAGCCTTGCCCGGGAAAAACAATATCACTTTTGAGACGATAAAAGTCACACACTGACATCCCCTTTGTTACATGAATAAAGAAAATAGTCATCTAAGTATAGCATTTGAGCTCTCTAAATTTCATCTTTGATGTCTCAAAATCAAAGAGGAACAGATATCTAAATTTCATGCGACATCTTTAATTAGATTTTCGATCTTCTAGCAAACCAAAGAAGTCGTCCTAGGTCTTAAGGCGAGAGAGGAGTCACAGGATGGGAAATACTGGAAAGGTTTTGAACTGAAACACTTGGAAAATTGGAGTCAAATGTTCATTGATGAAGTCTTGCAGAGGATATACAAGTAATAATGAATGAGAGAGGGGGGAGCGTTCAAAATTATAAGTTGGAACATTGACCACATAGAGAACGATTTCAGTTTGAAAACTGGAATTCTGGAAGCCGTGGGGTATGACCGCGCTTCGTAATACCATAGGTCCAAATTGGTCGTAAAATCGTTTTTAAGTATCTATCATGTTTTCAACGAAGATTTCATCTGTGATCCAATAATTTGTATAATAGTCCATAACTATTGTTGAATTCTTAACTTTAAAGATCAGTATGTGGGAACCGGGTTAGCTCAGGGGATCCGTTTAGGCATTGCAATCCTGGCGATGCAGCTTCAAATACCGTCCAGGGATTTATTATCAATCAATAAAAGCTTGCCCAAAGCAATAGATGTTTAGAATGGGATGGAAACCTGTAGACAATCCCTCTCCCCCATGTGCCTGAGGGATTGGAAGGGATGTTAACAATTGTCAAAGAAAAGGTTTAACTTTTAAGTGGGGCCCAAATTTTAGGCCTTTTAAGTCGCAAGTCCGAGTGAAAGCCAATTGTATTTACTCATTTTTCCTTGGCTCATTTATAATGAATATATTACCAATGTATTGAGCCAAGAGGAAAATCATAGTTCTTTCGTTATACTCCTTGAGTCTTTCTTGAGCGCTTGAGAGTCAGGATTGTGTAAATCACATTCCAGTCCTGAACCGTGGCCTAATTCAAGAAATGCAATCTAGAAGGGCCATAATGTAAAAAGAACAAGTGAAATAGGATACTACTTCACATACAATCTAATTCACTTTCCTCTCAACAATATATATGCTTTTGTGATTGTACCTCACAACTTAAATCAGGATTATTGAAAGATGCATAAATCTCATGAAGTTTTTCTTACAAAATATTTGTCGATGAAATAATATTTCCTATAGTAATTGTGCGATAATGAAAAAAAAAGTGATTAATTTTCAATTAATGATTCATAAGTATTAATAATTTTTTTTTTAATTGAGTGTATTCACTTGATATAAGATTTATAATTTGTGTTAATTTGAAATGTAAATCAGATATAAACAATTTTTATTTTGCTAAAGTTAGAGAAACTAGTAGTTGGTTAAGACAAAATAGCCATTAGTAATGATTAAAGTATTTGGGAAGTGCATATAAAAATTATCAATTTTTGGTCTTCCTTTGTCAATCCACTAATGTCAGAAGAGAGCAATCATAGCTCCTACCGCAAGTACTGCTAGTCAGTCAGTAGCTGCATAGAAAACGGTGTGAAAAAAGAAGAAAATGGTAGATTGACAATTATAGACTTACAATAAGCTGAAAATCATACCGGAGGATATGCCTGAAAAAAAAAGAGATATTTCAATTTGTTGATGGGTGTAAAATAAGGAAATCATTTGACTTCCATTCATAGTTACTTTATCAGCTTGTGATTACTTTCCAATGCATTTATGTATTACAACTATGTTATCTGTATAAGTTTAGCCTGTATATAACTAATAATGAGATGGTATCTTCCTGCAGGAATTCGCCCCCCAAGCCGACTTCCTCCACCTGGACATCATGGGCACTGGGCAGACGTCTTCAGGAGAGCCAAGCTACTTGAGACCAGGCTACATGACGGGCCGGCCAACTAGGACCATCTTCCAGTTCCTCAACCAGATGGCCTGTCCTCTCGACAAGATCTCAGAATGCTAGCTCTCGCCAACGAGGGATGGTTGTCGATAATTGTCGTCTTGTAATTCATGATCGTCCTGTACTTGACTAATAAAAATATTACATTTACATACATTTGTTTTTAAGGAAGACTAAAATTAATGTAATTAAAAGATAAATAAAGGGGCGCCAGGGTAGCTCATGGGATCCGTTCGGGTCTCGCAATTCTGGCGCTGCAGGTTCGAATCCCGCCCAGGGCAATCTTTTATTTATAATTAAAAGCTTGTCCTGAGCCATGGTCGTTTAGAATGGGGTGGCAACCTGTAGATAGATCCTTCCTCCATGACCCTAAGTGGTTGAATGGAAGGCTAACACTTAAAAAATAAATAAATAAATAAAATTTTAAAAATCGGGACTTAAATATAATGAAAGGAACGCTATGGAAGCTCGGGGGGTCCGTTCGGGTCTCCCAATCCTGACGCTGCGGGTTCAAATCCCGCCAAGGCCAATCATTAATCTATAAATAAAATCTTATCCTGAGCAATGGATATTTAGAGATGGGGTGGCAATATATAGATAGGATAGAAAATAACCCTAAGTGGTTGATACAATTTTAAAAAAATGTATATATATGGAAAATGAAACACTCGCAGCTGCGAAGTATAGTAATGAAGAACAGGTGAGATAGAGAGAGCAGGGCACACACAAAAAGAGAGATTCACAAGGAGTAAAATTTTCAGGGATCTCTCGCCCTTCGTGGCTGAGGAGTGAAGAGAGACAGTATATATATATATATATATTTATATAAAACTTTCAACAGATCATATTTTTATCTTCTAAACAAGACTGGGTGAAGATCTGTTAAAAATTTTAACAATCTGGCAGAAGATACGAATATTGGCTCAGACCTATTTTTTCAGGAACAAACTATTCACTTGGGACTCTAGACGAAATTCTATTGGATGACATTAAAGCCATCGACTCTGTAATGAACTTTCTGAAAGAGGGCAGGCTATTAAATCTTATATAGATGCATTTTCAGTATGATTCTTTTTCATTCTCTCTCGTTTTTTTTCTTATAAAATTCATAGTCTCCAAGCACAAAAAAATTATTATGTCCATCCACATAATAACCATTCGCATTAACAATACATTACACCTCACCATGACCTATTGCTAAGAAATTCTTCTTTAAAATATCTTCCCGCTTCTAAAAATATCTCCCTGGCGTTAATGACCAAAGCTTGACACGCCATTAAAAAAATTTAAAAAAAAAACTATTCCCTTTTCCTTTTTATTCATAAAAATTATGAGAAATCTGCTTCATTTACACAGCTCCTTCGTAAGGCCTCCCTTATATTTGATAATGTCAAAATAATATGACATGTCAATTCAATTATAGCAGGGGAATAGTAGTTGAGAGAGGAAGATTGATCTTAGATAAATGTAATCTAATAGTTGCTCTATTTGTAGGTGGTTTGAGATATTTGGGCCGAGTGCTCTCAGAGTAACATTCCATTCTCACAATCTGTACTCACAATGTGTAGGCCGCTGCCTTATCAATCTGTAGCACTCAACCAATCTTTTGATGAATTAACCACCAGAACCATGGGAGAGGATCATCAAACGACATTCGTCTACTGACTTCGAAAGGTCTTTGCCATAATATTTTCCAAGTCCTCTGGGATATGTCAAATTCGCCTCAGAGTACTGAGAGGGAAGTTATCTCACGGTTATCTTCTTAATGTAATATATCGGTTATCCTTATTATTGTTATTCCGTCATTTAGTTGAGCCATGGAAATGCAGCGAAGAAGGTATGCAGGAAAAAGAGAAAATATTGCCACAAAAAAAAAATTAAAGGCTTACTCTTGGCTAAAGAAAATAAAAGGATGCCTTAGATGCATTATTTTGTTTTCAACAGTTCTAAGCGAAATTTGCCATGTTATTTTCGATTGGAATAAATAAATGGAATAAATGCTTTTATTTATATTTATAAAAATAAATAAAAGCAAAAACGAGAGTAATATATAACTGGCAGAGTTAGCTCCTTCGAGCATAAGACGATATATCTCGGAGGTTTAGACTCCCATTAGAGTGCGAGGAATTTAATAAGTTATCTGGGTAGTCTCGTTGGTGTATTTGGCTAGCACGCCAGCCCGGCAAGCAGGAGATCCAGGTTCGAGTCCTGGCAGAGACAATTAGATTTCTTATTCCATTCCCTTGCATTTGTTGTATAAAATTAATGTGGGATTAAATACCACAACAAATACTATATTTACTATTATGAAACATTTACTTGTCATCAAATATAAGTAATTACACATTTTTAATAATTGTTATTATTTTGAAATTTCACTATACTTATCCAAGACTAATTAATAAGTTAATAGTTAGGGCTAAGTCTTGTACAACTGCACATCCATGTATAACCTAACAAATATGTAACCTTTAAGATGAGAAAATCTATTCTGATGAGAAGACTTAGCTTATATATATATATCAGTGTATAGGACTATGCGCTCTACACTAAACTTCTTACCTCTCTAATTTCTAAAAATGTCACGAATCTCTTCTTTAAGATCGGTCTGACCAATGTACCAGTTTCATGTCTCTAAATGACTATTCAATGCACTGTAACCGAGAGTTTCTCAGTCTATATTTGAATAGCTAGGAATGTATACATACGTGGGTCTTTTTGTGTTTCAGCTTTGAATTGCCAATGGGGGACAATTTTCTACCCCTATGGTAGACTTCTACCATTGGAAGCTCTGTAGAAACATATTCTGCCATATTCTCATTAGGTTTCAAGAGGTTCATAGAAGAGTATTCAATTATGCGGCATAACATAGAAATATCGTGCTACATACATTTTTCGCAGTGGCAAAACTTAGCATCTCACAGCGCCACTGCAGCTCATACCATGTAGGCAGAATTATTTTTAATGATGGACTAAAGTGTGGTAGTTACTTTTGATTCGCAGGGGACTTTCCGATTCAATCCCCTAGCTAGTACACTAGCATCGCTACAATAGCTGAAGTTCCGTAAATGGAACGTGTTTGAAGGTAAACGAACCCAATTCTCTTCTGAAAGACATTGTTGCAGAAAAGAAATTACTAACTAATATTAATAAATTATCAAACTTGTAAATTGACAAATTTGTAAATACTCCTAGGAATTATATCAGCTTATCCAAACCTTTGTCTCCCATATGCACCACATTATCATTATTGACTCTTTATCAATTCGAAGAAGGCAAAAGGAATGGATCTGTTTTGATATACGAATTTAATTAAACAACCGCTTACTATGACTGCTACTTTTGTTGAAGTCGGAAATGTAACAGTTACGTTACCACCTCTTCTTCAAATATTGACCCCATATTTATAATACAGAAAGTTATTTGCGAATCAAATGCTTACGGCCCAACCCCCCTAAAATATTATTTTGTGAACGAAAGGTAGATAACTGGGGATAAGTAAATCAGTTACAGAAGGAAAAAGTGACGAAAAGGGAAAAGGTTATTGTTCTGACATTATCAGATCACTATTTGTTTGACTAAATATATCTGAACAGACAGTGAAATACATTTATGTAGAAAATATAAATTATGACATAGTAAGAAAATATATAAATGATAAATTTGGTTTGTCAAGACTATAGTGATAACCACTCGTGTTAATACATCATGAACTCTCGGCATACTTTAATAACCTAGTTCGCACACAAGATAGCTTCCTTTTAAAAAAGCCAATGGGTGTAAGTAATGCTACCCGTAGTACTTAAGAAATACTTAGGTCTGTGCTTGTTTGTGTAACGGCGCCAAACTAGACTTGGCATGGATGTGTCAGTGAGAGTGCTTTGTGTAGGAGTTCAATGCAGTATTTTAAGAACGCCTTTCTGTTGATGAGTGAGCGATTGTTAGCTTTTTTGTGTGTTGTGTGTATACGTGTTGACGCCAGGTGGTCGTGTATCGAGCTATCCAAGATAACGCACAGCCGGTCTGTAGGATTTGAAAGAACAGAGGAATGACCTTTTGAATTCAAGGAAGCTCACCTTTCTTTAATCCTGAAAAACGAGAGATTAGTCCATAGTATTGCTATTAACGAGAAATTGTCATTTTTTAAGTATTTTAATACAGTTTCAATTGTAGTTTTTAATGGTGGATGTGTGTCAGGTTATGACACAACTGAAAATTGATCGTACTCATAATTTGATGCTATCAAATTTTTATTATTAAAACCAAGGAATGGTTTTGTTTTTGTTTTTTTTTTACGTTAACTGGAAGCGAAATAAATAAATTAAAAAAATAATTAACAACAAATGGAAGGGAATAGAAAACAAATATCTAAACTGTCTCAGCCAGGACTAGAACCTGGATCTCCTACTATCCGGGCAATATAGCTAAATATAGATAAATATTTTATTTGGTTGTGGTATTTTATCCCACGTAAATTTCAAACAATTAATGAGAGGGAATAGAATATAAAAAACTATCTGTCCCAGCCAGGAATCGAACCTGGATCTCCTGCTATCCGGGTTCGATTCCTGGCTGGGACAGATAGTTTTTTATATTCTATTCCCTCTTATTAATTGTTCTAAATATAGATATATTCTTGCCCGGATAGCAGGACATCCAGGTTCGAGTCCTAGCCGAGACAGTTTAGATTTTTTTATTCTATTCCCTTGCATTTATTGTTTAAAATTAATGTTGGGTTAAACACCTCGACCTTCGATGGTATTTACTAATTTTATACACCTTTTTAGATATTTTAGTTAGATGAAATTGTGTCATTTTCCAGATGATAATAATAATCAAGAATCTTGCAAAAGACAGAGAACTAAACCAGCTGACACTGAAAATAGTATTTTCTTGCTTCATTATACAAAAATAACACTCCACTTAAAATCTTAAAGGGCAATGAAAACATTTGGAGACTCATAAAATTTTCTACACCCTAGCGATTGGAATGATGTCCAGCTAAGCAGAAAGTGACACATTGATCTATCAGCTAGCATGCCTAGTTGCTTTTGAGTAGAATATTCTATATATTTTTTAATTAGGCGTTAGCCTCCCTTTTAACTACTTAGTCATGGAGGGAGGGGCTATCAATAGGTTGCCATCCTATTCTAAACATGGCTTAGGACAAGTTTTTATTGATAAATAAAAGCTTGCTCAGTAAGGGATCCACACCTTCAGGATTGTGTGATCCAAATGGATTAGATGAACTACCATCGTGCCCCTCTATAAAGTTTTGAGAGATGTTTAACCATTTTTTGTTCAAAAGTTTGCCTAACACTTACTTAATGTTTATAGATTTAATATCTATAGTTCACAGAATGCCTCTTGGCTTTTAAATAATGGGTCTGTGACATATTCTAAATACTGAGTGACAGCTCTGACTCCCATGAAACACTGAAGAACAGAGTGGATGATGATACAGACTCTACTTTGGATGAATCTCACCCAATCCTGAACTGTAGAAGGCATTCAGCATTTCTGCTGTCCTGGTCTGGTGATTACGCTCAGGAAAGCAATGAATATCATCATCGCTGAAAATCAAAGCGGTATTTTTTATTTATATTATTGATGTACCTTGAGTAGTAGCAGGGATCAATTAGCGTTTTAAAGAACCTTCAGATGCTCCAATGTGTGCTGACATGCCAGTGCAATTAGTAAAAGTTCATCATCATTCCATAAATATAATTCGTTTCTCTGAAGCTTTTTAATTTTTTTTTTAATACATTTCTTGGTGATTTTGATGGTTAACCAGATTTTAAGTATTTACTCTTTCAATTTCATAGAGAAATTTTTGCCCATCCAAAATTAATGAAGAAATTCTTTGCATATACTCATTTTTCACCTTCACTCAATATTGCATTAATAAAAAATAAGTTATGATTCAGATAAGCTGTAATAAACTCATGCCAGCTACCTAAAAATAATTATTTGCCTCATTCTTCAATTGTCAGCTAGATAAAAGAATATGCCTATAAGGAATTACCTTTTTACTTTATTAATAAGGTCGTTTTAAGGAAAAAACGGTTTTTGTTTTAATCTTATGTTTGCCAAATTGTCATTAGTTTGTTGAAACTATATTTTTTCTCTATTTATTCTTGCATAAAATTTTTAAAAAAATTATTTATTATTGAAATACTTTAGCTGAAGATTATTTCAACTTAATGTTTTTAATTTGGCGAGACATTATTTTTGAGTAATTAATTAATATTTAAACAATTATTAATATTCTCATTGAAAAAGGAGTAACAAAAAAGGGTTGGCCAAGAAATAATCAAATACGCAAATGTAATAAAGTAATTCAGTTCTTTGTTCTGAAATTTTACATTACATCATTACATGAAATATAATTAATCCTGATGCCTTTTTTTTAAATATTATATTATCATTAAAAAATTATACTTTCAGTTTTAACACTTTATTTCAATTTGGTAATTTAAGTATGAAAGAGTTGGGTGTGTTACCCATACACATTTCATAGTTTATTATTAGCATTTATATATATTATGTTCTTTTAATGGTTTCATAGATTTAAACAATATTAAAAAATCATAATATTGTTCATAAATCAAATGATAGTTTCTTTCAATATCAGCTTTCAATGTTGTCTTACACAGTATATATTTATAGTACATTAAATTATCAGTATTGTTTACTAATTTTAATTATCAGAATTGTTTACTTGTTTTTGGTTCAGTACAACAGACACTATTCCCAAATAAAGATTCTCTAAAAATCATTTATTGAGATTAAAAAAAATTGTGATAAATACTTGAAAACATAAATTTACTTGTTTTTTGCTAGCTACCATAAACGCTAGAAATATAAGTAATATACTGTCAATTTTGGAAAGGGAAAATCAGTGATTGAGAAAATTAATTGAGACAGTTTTCGGCTTAGTTTTGTTTATAAACTTTTATTTTAAGTTTGAATGATTTTTAGTTTTAATGCAGGTATAAGCATGATCAATTATGCAATTCTTTAGCATATGATGACAAAGATATCTCTAATAAACTTGTAACTTTAGAACTGCAGCTTTCAATAGGATGATTTAGGATAAAATAAATCAATACAACAAGTAAATAAATTAAATGTTTGTTATTTATATATTTGTTAACGTTTACAAGTTTACATTTATTTTATATGGATATATATACATATATATATATTTATGTATATGTGTGTGTGATTCAGTTTTCTAAATGATATATGGGATGGATCTGTTAAATGTCATAGTTAATTGTCGAGTAAATTAAGATAAATAGGAGTGTGGATTACTTGCAATGTTAAGTGCGCAAAGAAATAAAAAAAAAATTTTCCGTTGTATAGGGCGTAATAGCATATACATGATAACATATAGAAACTGCAATAGTAGTTTCTCTTAATGAAATTATTTTAAGTTATTTTCTGTAAGTGTAGAGAGTAACATGACATAAATTACGGCCATGAGGAATTTGCTTACTTAACGCAGCTCCTATTTCGACGGATATTATTATTTTCTTTTTTTTTTTTCATTAATTTCATAAAAAGGTGGGTGAGGACCAAACCTGTATGCGAAGAGCACAATATGAAATCACACAGATGTTTCCTTTGTCCCCTTGGANCCATGAAAGAGAGGAAGGAAAAGAAAATAATGATTTAAAAATAGATAGGCCATAAAATAGTGAGCAATGGGATTGCAAAATAGAAAACAAGAACAGCCTAACATATAACTGATATATACAGAAATAAAATAATCATGTTCATAACGAGCCACTCTCAAAATTACAAAATTAAATCAATAGACTAGATAATACTGAATCATTCGACCATTTCATGGCTAACATTTTTATTTTCCAACCCTTAATTAGATATAAATTAAAAACCTGTTACAATTTTGTTATCTTTACTTGTTTTATTTGTAAGTTTAACAGCCAAAGACCTGATACTATAACAAAAAGTAATATAAATAAAAAAAAAAAAAAAAAAAAGAAAGAAGAAAAGTAACAAATCAAGTCAATGGTTATAGAAAAAATAAATAACAAAATAACTTTCGTTAATTTATGGAGGAATGCAAAGATATATAATTATTAATTTAAATCTCATAAGACCCTGGGCCAGGAATGCTACGTTAACTGGTGAGATTCTATTCCGGCCCAAATCTTCATATTTTGTAAAAGGCCTGATAGCAACTATTTATTTTTAATTGTGAAGATATTCAAAAACAACATGCTAAAGTGTGAACTTTGCGTTTCTTATATTTGTCTGTATTAAATTACTAAAAATTAGTTAATAAGTCCATAGAAGTCCGTTCATCGTTGGATGAAAACATTCCTGTCGCGGGGTTTATACCGAAACACCCGACAGATTCACACTGGGAGGGTATATGTACATGAAGTGTCCGAAGGGGGGTGTGACGCACTACACCGTGGAATGTGTGGAGAGGTGCGGGCTCTCTAAGAGCCTCCGCTGGCAGGTGCAGCCCCGGTGCGTGCAGGCCGCGTACCCAGACTCGCAGGCGTCGGCGCAGGTCCGGAGGGGACAGTGGCAGCAGAGGCAGGGGAGGAGGAGAGAGGCCAGGCCTAGACAGGCCCAGCGGCCCAGCCATCTGCTGCCCGTACAGGAGCACGGGTCGTCCGCCCACTCCCGGGGCCCGCAATGGTAGAGGATACCCTTGACACAGCAGAGGCAGGACGCGTAGTCCACGCAGGAGTCCACCGAGCAGTAGCAGAAGTCGGAGCAGAGCCAGGCGGAAGGAGGTCGGCGCGGCTGTCTGCAGGACTCGCAACGGCACTTGCCGCACTCGTCGCAGATGATGGAGTCCGGAGGCGGGGGTTGGGCGGGAGGCGGCGACTTCTTCGGCTGGGTGCTGAGCGCCGCGACCGCCGGCTTCTTGTTGTTGTTCTCATGGCAGGAAGAAGGGAGGGGGGCCTCGAGGTAGATATTGTGGACCCTGGCCGCTGGGGGCCTGGGCTCGCTGAGGGAGACCCGCCGCCCTGCTCCTCGCTGTGCGACATCGGCCATCCACGAGCTATCACCACTTCCAGCCTTCACTGCATCACCTAGACAAGCAAAAAGACACCCACATTAGATTCACGCTCAGAGACAGCAATACATCATAGAGAAAGCCAAAATTGATAAACTACATTAAATTTACATGTTAAACAGAAAATGCATTTGCAATTCAGAACCTAAAAATACAGTTTTTTTTTTTTTTAATAAGATACTATCTATTTAAAGTTTCATACAAATGCGTTACAACGTAAGCACTATGTAAAGCAATTCAGGACAAGTTGAAGAATGATCAGCTAGAGATCTGATGAGGACACAGATAACAAAACAGTGAAATTTAGGTACATTACAAGAGAAAACTAAACAAAAAAAATGTGAAAGAACCCGGTGCCTGTAACCTCCCTTCTTCATGACGTAGCCAGCCTTTTGTCTGCTGTTGTTTCGTTTTTTTTTCCCCTCCCATCCCCAGATCTACCCTTCCCGCCCACAAAATGATGGTCAAGGGAAGGGTGGCGGGGAGGCCCCCCTCTGGGATTTATAGGCGTACTGCACAAACCCCAGGTTCTTTTTGTTTAGTAAACCTATAATAAATCCCGGGACAAACCATCCCCCTCCTATTTAGGCATCCTTTAAAAAAAAAAAAAAAAAAAAAAAAAATCAGGAAACTTCTAACATACATACTCATAACGTCACGAAATAGCAGTTTCGGCACCGGATACATTCCTATCCATCCCGAAACATCTTATGTATTCAATAATAGCTCTTTAACTTCTAGATAAATGACTTTGAGAATTAGTGAAAAATTATTAAAATTCTATAACTTGGAAACAAAAAAAGGAGTCTAAAATGTTTGCCCAAAGAAAAAAAAAAAAATTTTATCCTTTAACAACCCAACAACATTTTTACTGATATGTTCAATGACTTGAGTGATTATATTCTGTTTGTAGTATGAGCTTTTGCATTTCCACTTTGTAGAAGCAGCATAACTCAAAAGCTAAAAGACTAATCTGTAGAACAGTTTTGTAACACTTTAGCCAAACTCAAATGCAGAAGTGAAAGTTTTAAAGGACAAGGAAAATCCTCCATTGGTGAGTTTGAGAGCTATGTCAGCCTAAAAACAGCTGAGCTCTATCTCTATTCTTAAGGGTAGTATTTCCTTCCTTGAAATAGGAAAGTCTTGGTCTGGCCTACAAAATAACCTTCTAAACTGTTTAGTCTCACTAATGTTAAAAATGTGAGAAACTAAAATTACTTGGAGACTTTTGAAGGCCAGAGATTGTTGAAAATTAATGTATATTATTGCACTTTTACTCAATATATTAAATTTTCTCTTACCATTCGAATTTTAAAGATTAATTTAACAATAATTCTGAAGTATCCTCAATTTTACTGAGAATGAACAAGTATTTCTATTGAGTAATTTGCCGCTATACTTAAAGAACACAAATTTCAAAGACAATTTTTAGCTTAATATGTCAATTTTTAGCTTAATAATTAATGTAATTAATTATTTCTATTTTTTTAATAACAATAGAAAAAATAACAAAATATGAAGTATAAGGAATATATAAAACAAATGAAGAATTATACAAAAACGAATCTTGATATACAAAATTTCCAAGATTTATTGTTAATACAAGTGATAGCTGAATATTTTTTAATATTAGTACTACACAATTTTGGGGGTATGGAAATAAATTGTTTTTACTGTAATTAAATTAGATCTGAATGTATAAAAACTTTCAAGAAATAAATATGAAAAATAGGCTAAAAATAAAAGGTCCATTAGACTACAAATTAAAGTCAATGAGAGGAAAATGAAGGATAGCCCCTCAGAGCTGTGTTTATCTCTCGTTTCTAAATATGTTTATTTACATTGAGCTCTAAATATATCTGAGCTCCAAGGAGAGGTGTAACGCCCCTAACAGGGTTTCCATTCTATTTATTTAAATATGTCTTGGACTAGGGGTTATTTTTAGTGAGAGGCTACCGTGCTAAAGGCCTAATTCATTCAGGTTTCAAGAGCAAAAAACAGCTTTAACGTTCCCTACAAACAAGTCAAGGGAATTTAAGGTAACACAATTAACACCCTTAAAAAAATAACCAAAAAAAAATCGCATACAAAACTTATTATTTCTACTGAAAATTTATTAGGCAGTGAAAACAGGCAATCTAGCCAGGGAAACAGCCTAGGCTGTATATAAAGCAACTATTAGATAGGTTATATAGGTACAAAACTATTTCCGAAAAGTTTATGGAATAATGTAGTACATAAAATAGTAATAATAATAATAAGGGAGGTATAATTATTTTTTTCGAGGTTATAGTTTTCTTCCCCACCCTCCACACCCACCATCTGGCCAGCCTCAAAAACTTCCATAATCTCTGTCTTTTTTAGCGAGCAGTAGATTAATAATTTTTAAACACTAGTGTCAATTCATTAAATACTGGTGGTATCTTAAACTTATTTTCACAATAATTACTAGAATGTAAAATATGTAACCAAATAAAATAATAGTAACAGTGCATTTTTGTCACTAACAAAAATATATTTTGATTAAAACTTTTATCTTCCAAGGACATATATCCCTACATATTGTAAAAGCCTTTCCTTTCTATATTAGATACTTATATTTTTCATTTTTATAACCGAAACCTTGTAAATTAAGTAGGTTTAGCAAGATCAGTCAGTATAAATATAAAATATTTAAAACATTTTTGCTTAGGAACAGAGAGAATGATATAGATTCAATGAGCGAGTCCACACTTTTGTAAGTTATTTGAGGCAAAAGTTCAAAAACAAAAATGATTAAAAAATGTGTTTATTTAAACATTCATAAAATGTTCCTTGAAACCAGTTTTGTTTCCACTAGTAGAAAATCATCAGAGACTTGAACGTAATGTTATATGCCATCTGTCACACAATTTTCACCAACATCATAATAGTCATCAACCGTTACAAATGTGGAGAAAGAACATATGATTTGGAAGTATAGTTTTCATATAAGTGGAAAACTAGCATATAAATGCCAAAATACATGAAGAGGATAAGTCTTCATGAAGTGAGATTATGCTGAGGACTTCACTAGCAATGTTCAAAATGATGAAAGATAAACAGAAAATAAGAAGTAACACAAATATAAAATGTATACTGTGCAGGAATCCAGTTAAAAATCAGACACCAGATTGAGTAGCTTCAAAGAGTACACAGACTTAAGCTGTGACCTTATCTCCGGAGGTCATTACGTCAGAGTAAAGTCAAGACTTAGGGGAATCTGCCGTGTAACCTCGTTACTGAAAGGCTGCGATTTGTACTTCCAGTCGAGAGATGAAGTCAAATAACTCGAGGGGAAGATTTGATTTCCAGCCCGGCGATGGAGGAGGCGGATGGAAGGAGGGCGAGCGGAAATGGTTAAAACGGTATAGGGAGAGAGAGAGAGAGAGAGAGAGGGAGGGAGGATGTGACGCGGAGAGCATTCCACGCCGCCTTTCCCCCTCCACCGCTTCCTGTCTGTCTGCCTGTCTTCTCTCGGAGAGGCACCTGGTGGGCCGACCGGGAGGGACAAAGAGAGTGGTGAGAGAGGCCTAACAAGAATTAGAAGTTCAAGGCATTTGGATTGAGATATTTACAAAAACAAAAATTAATAACTATACTTGGTATCCACAAGAAAAGACAAGAGTAGAATCTTTTCTCAAAAAAACAAAACATTCCACAACAGAAGGCTTAGGAAAATAATTTATGAACAAGATATCCTGGATAGGTTTTGGAGAGGTACGTGGATTATTAATTGGCGCATGCCTGACTTAATTGTCCGAATTCCGAGCACGCCTTTCAGAAAGCAAGTTTATTGGTAAAGTTATTTATTCTTTAAATAACAAGTTCATAGAATTTACTATTCATTCAATGGAATCTAATTAAAAACATATTTTTAAGGTATATTTCTTTATCTGCAATTATCTAGATAATCTAAGGCAATAAGACAAACTTCAATAAAGTTCCTAGCAAATTCGTGGTGGGCCATCTTTACTGTACATATCCCGTACAGGTTTGACCCAGACACATTGGTAGAAACCTTACACAAGCCGCGAAATATTTCAAAAAATTGTATAAGTCATTGGGAACCACCATTTATTATGACTTAAGATTGACCATGCCTTTACCCTGGTAGAAACCATAGTAAGATAAATTATTGGTATCAGTTACATTTGAGAAGCTTCCACAAACAGAAACCACAATGGCCTGCTTTAATAAAGATTACTTTTTGTTGTTAGAGGATACCTAATAAGGGTGATGGTTTAATTAACTGAATTCGGGGGATGGTTGTTTAATAATTAATTGGTTCGTGACAACCAGAAATATGAGGCTGAACATGGAACTTTAATTGATGTTCGCCAGCACGCGAGCAATACGCATAATGAATTTTTTGAATTAGGAAAATAATTCTTCCACTCCCCTTACTTATCCTAAATAAGTCATGCCAGAAATTTTTAAAATAAAGAAATGAAATTCCTCAGACATATCTGATATAAGAGCTAAAACCCCATCGGGGGGAGAGAGAAAATTTGGAGACTGGCCAAATTGAAAAGTCTTCAATAACTTTGTTTACTAACTAGCGTTAAAAAAAATAAATAAATAAAATTTCAACAATGTTCTGCAGAGACCTGTAAGGTTTAGTATTAGAGCCGCATGAGATGTTTAAACATTCAACCTTATCTCTCCTCCCGGCAGATCTAGAGAGCCAGCCGTGGCGACATTTCATTCATTGGCATATCTGTATGTAACAATTCTTACATACCTTCTTATCTATACCGGTTTCTTTCTTTTTTTCTTTTTTTTTTTTTTTTTAGAAAAAAATGTGAAATGCAGGCAAATTTGGCTCTTGTTTATTTAATATATTAACTTTTGATTTCATTAAAACACACAAGCATCCTACAGATGATGGTACTGGATGATCTTAAAAAATCAATTTACAAAAAAAAAAAAAAATTTAAAATATCCAGCATACGCAAAGGCCAAACGGGCGAGCCAGTCTGGACATTGGGACAAACAAGAACCAACTATAAATAAACTATTAGAAGAAAATATATTTATAGCAAAAGTCTGTAGGTGGCAGTGGAAAATAAGAACACCCCGGGTGGGGTTCAGACAAGTGCGAGACTTGAATTTGGCCTGATACCAAGACGCTGGGGAGACAGACAGGGGGAGCGTAGGAGCAATTTTCGTAAGCCGACAAATAGTAGTAATGATACCTACCCACTTCATCACTTTAAAATTAACAGAAAATGTAATTTAACATGAGTCTGGAGCTGTGTCTACGAAGCAGGTTTCCCATGTTTCATTTAGGTGGACATGAATAGTAAATGATGAATTACATTTTATAAGGAGAAAAAAAAATCAAAAATCTCGAATATAGAATTTGATTACATTATTTTAAACATTATAAAATATATATAGTATATCCAGAACTAATTGGCATAATTTATAATGAATAGTAGAAAAAGCGGGTTTTAAGAACGCAAAACACTTATGACGTAAAATGAATAGTAGATCACGAAAGACCAATGGAAACCGAGTGAATTTCTTCAGTTATGTCAACAGAAAGAATTAATTACTAAATTTAGTTTCAACCCTTAATTGTGTCAGTAATGAGATCTTTATATCTCAACACATTTTATATAGGCAGTATAATTTATTAAATAAAATAATAACTTCCTCACAAAACATTTAATAAATAATATTTTTAATTAGTGCCTGGCTTTTAAAAATAACTATACATAAACTAGAACATTAGTTAACCTAATGGAATCTGTTGAATGAGATATTATTATTATCAACAACAAGCACATTACAAGGTGCACTAAATATGTAGAATAAAATGCAAACAAATAAATAAATGTATATATATATATATATATNCATCAAGTGACTATTGTTGACTCCCGCAGGGTCCAACAAAAGTTACATATTAACAGGATTACAAGAGAGGCACGTCGAAACAGTTTTAAACCTTCTACTATTTTGATTGGTCAAACTTATGAAAAGTGTCACTCTGTCGGAACGGACAGGCTGAAATCGTAAAGCTCATCAAACACAGTCCAGTCGTCTAAACCCCCATTGGGAAGATGATAATTTTTCACATATGGTAGAATACAATGGTATATTTTTGACGATGAAAATAAACTAAATATTTTAGAAACAATAGCTCTTGAGTTTCTATGTTCATGCTCCTACTTAAGAAAGCAAAAATAAAGGTCTTTTTCTTAGATGATTTTAGTTGGGGTTCGGTCAAGGTAGATCCAAAAAAAAAAAAAAATACAAATTTTAAAAAGTGTATTTTTTAAAAAGATTATCTGCCAACGTTTAGGCTTACATGATAGCCCTGAAGATGGTTTAAAATGTAAACTGAAAAGTTGACAGATAATCTTTTTAAAAAATGCACTTCTTTTAAATTTGTATTATTTTTTATTTACCTTGACCGTACCCCAACAAAACTCATCTAATAATAATATCTACGGTGAAAAAAAAAAAAACTCTCCTTTTAAATATGTAACATTCGGGTTTCGTTTGATTACAAAGAGGTAATTCTGATAAGGAAATCTAAAGGGTATACAAGTAGTAGTGATTAGCAATTGTCATTTGTTGTGTGAAGAATGGCAGCGGTGAGGGGGGGTTGCGACCTTGAGTGAGGCCGGGGTAGTTCCCGGCGCTGCCGAGAGATGGCGCTGAGATCGCCAGCGAGGCCTAACGGTGTACAGAGATGAGGTGGCCGACCTATATCCCCACCAACAGATCGCCCAGTAGCCCGGCTTTCACTACACCTCACACTAGACCATCCTTCACTAACTCTTGAATTAACACTGCTACACAGGGCTTCAGGAAGTGGGATGTTCTTATTTCAAAGCACTATTTACATGTGGGGACTTGAATACAACAACAACAAGACAAATACCAACAGAACAACAACAAAAAATTAATAACTAAAAAATACTGGTCATGATAATTGTCCTAACTTTAAGACTATATAAATGAAGTAGTAATGTGATTTTTTCCAATGTCCAATGAATTCTCAAATAAATAATCACTTTACTTAATTAATTCTAGTATGCACAATAAAAAATACCTTAATACCCACAATTTTTCTCTGCATGATGACCTAATCAATTTAATAATTAATTATTTTGTAGGGAAATATATTGGCCTTTAAAGAAACTCAGAATCCCTTTCATAAAAATCTATATAAAAGCAAATTAATTGTTTATTCAAGTTGAATTGATAAAAAGCAATAAAAAATACAATAAATTATCTAAAAACTGGAGAAAATGGAAATAATGAGAAAATCAAATAGATATATCATTAACAAACAAGTTTTTACTACTCAAAATTTACAAAAATAATTTGTACTAGTAATTTTAATGATTAAAAATATATTGCATTATTATTATCTTAAGTGGTTTAATTAAAGAATTGTATTTACAAGTCATACTTTCAATTGGTATATCACAACATGGATGAATTAAATAATTTTTAGATAGATCAAATTAATTGTACTTGATAAAAATTGCGTATCTTTATTTATTGTATTAGGTGATTTACACTTCACTTCCGGAAAATAACATCTTAATAATAAGTAATATCAGTCACCAACTAGGGGTAGAAAAATAGATCATCCTAAGGGTTGATTTAATCCCTGTCACCCATATATAGTAGCGATAATATCACCATACTGCTCTTGTCCATGGTTGTTTTCACAGATGGCTATTCAGAAATAGGAAAGTCACATTAAAATTCCTTAGGAAAACACAATATCAAAGGAATAATTTAAGTTAAGAACACACATGTCCTTGGAGAATGAGTCAAAATGAATCTTCTCGCTTGATCTGAATAAATTTAATTGTGAGCGGCGTGACGTTGGATAAGATAAGAGAAGGCTATTTTTGCAAGGAATTCCATTTCTCGCCCATTTATTGTTTGCCGAGAGAAAACAATGGGGATAATTAATTAAGAATATATGCAGTCTAGTAACTGATAAACTCAAGAGCAGTCTTTCTCCTACCGTCAAAATAACTGTAATAGGATTTCAGCTTTATTTGGAAACAATACTTTTAGATAAGGAAATATTATTTGAATCAATTTCTTTTTTGACTTTTTTTTAAAGAACAATAGATTATATATTTAAATCAAGTTAAACATAGGTGAGGCACACCTTTAAAACACTCATTTAAAATGTTCACGTAGGCTTCGTCGGTCGTCAGATGTATTTACCATTTCATCTTCCGGGTTGGACCGAGTCAAATTGTTCTTATTTGCCGAGCTTTCGAACATCATGTGATGGCTTCTTCACGGCTGAAAAGAGAATGAGAGTTGTAAAGAGAGATTTTTAAAAATCTCTCTTTACAACTCTCATTCTCTTTTCAGCCGTGAAGAAGCCATCACATGATGTGCGAAAGCTCGGCAAATAAGAACAATTTGACTCGGTCCAACCCGGAAGATGAAATGGTAAATACTCATTTAAAATGTCAATTTTTTAGGCAATTGTTACTACAAATTGCATTAAATATTAAAAATTTCAATTCAGTTTGAGAAATCTCATAGCTCAATGTTAAATGACTATTTTGGTAACGAATTAGTTTTTAATTGCTTAACTACCATGACCGTATTCCCGACAATCCCCTCTTCATCTCATAGTTTATTTCTGCATGTCGTTTTATCAAGAAGACATTATTTAGTCATTTATATTTCATAGTTTAGATTGAAATGTAGATGAAATTTCTTAATGCAAACATGTTTCAAATCTTACACGGCAGAAACTTAGAGTAGACAGATAAGGTGCTTGGATTTTGCTCGGGAGAGGAGGGAGCAAGTTCTACGGGTCTACCGGTATAGAGGGGGTCGGGGAACAATAGCCGAACTACGAAAGGGGTGTGTGAGCACAGGGGTGATACCTATTGGCTAGAAGCGATAGGCCCCTCCGCGAAAGGAATGGGAAAACATATAAGTCCGGAAGGTGTACTGGATCCACGGATTCGGGCGCGGAGGGCGAGACCAATGCCAAAACCATTAGTCTACGGGAGTGTGGAGGGGGGTGTGAGGGGGGGAAGATCGCCCTGGGGGTCACTTATCAATGGAATGACGCCAGAACGTTCTTGCTAGATCCATTCATCAAATACGTCAAAAATACTGCTCGACCTGATCGGATACCTCGACTTAAACAAGTCGGCGAATGCGCGCCATGGCGGACACGAAATTTTCATCATTCGCTGACCCCAGAAGTCCCATAGCATTCCGAAAGAATGTGTACTTATTCTACCAATAAACAGATGTAATACCAACCACTGGCATGTATGCAGGTCAATGAGTTGCTCTACGCAAGTGCACCATTAAGTTTAAATATGCTAACTGTATCCAATGTCCCACCAAAAATGGCAGTACTAACTCATTGGTTAAAATAGCGATTATCCACGATTTTATATGAGTTCATCAGCCAATAAAAGAATCGTTTAATTACCCAGACAGGTTTTTATAAGGTGGCCGCTTTTTCTTACCCCAACCGGTTTTACTCTGCCCCATTTTTTAAAGTAGTAATACAGAATTTTTTTTTTTATAGCAAATATTCTCATCTCCAGAATTCGCCTCTCACCCACAAAATATTTTAAGAGGACTCAGGTAGGAATCCAACCCTGTATCCCAAAAAAAAAATGTTTTTGCTGGCGTCAGGGCAGATCCTGTGGTTAAGTAGACTATCTTCATTGTCGGCCATCATAAGCCCTCTTGGACAATAATAGAACAACCGAAGGATCAAAACAAAAACGATCAGAACTAATAATAATAATAAAATAATGGTTCAGTGTGGAAACACATAAATAATTTAAGTCCAAATTTTAAGAGATGAACAGAAGATAAGCAGAATAACGATTTCTTAACAAAAGATCCCCTGTAAAATAGATATTATTTTTAGAGATTCATTATACTAACAAGCAATCGTTACAAATTCTGTACGGTTCAAGAATAGACACTTTAACTGAAAAATAAGCGAAGAACTGAGCCCACATTTTAGCTTGTATTTAATTATCAATTAAAGCACATAAGAAAATGTCATTTGAGAGAAGCCCATTATTCCTTTTGAGTCTAATTTTACCCCTCTGGAAGTAAAAAAATAGTATATATATAAATCA
>KZ808929.1:90858-109882 GCA_000696205.2 Oncopeltus fasciatus
AAATTGTAAATAATAAACAATAAATATTAAATTATTGCAAGTAAAATAATTAAATTATTTTAGTTATTGGAAATGGTAATTATTAAATTAGTAATATATTAATTAAACATTAAAATTCTAAATAGTTCTGTTTTATCTTAATCAAGATTTAGAGACGAGAACTATGAATACTTAAAAATGCATTACTTAAAATGTAAAAGAGTTTCTAAATAATAGTGATAAAATACAGACATTTGAATTACCATCTATAAATAAAGCATCTGTAAATTTAGAAAAATAAAAAAATAAGTAATTAAATAAAGAAAAAATGTTTTATTATGGATGTATTCGAACCCTAATCAAGGTGCCCGTTTTAATAAGGCACTTCCAACATATTTTTTTATTACAAAACACCTTCAAATAATATTTAAAAACAGAAAAACAGCTTTAGCAGTTCAGATTTCTGCTAAGGAACTGTAAACTTTTACTAGGTTAAACCGTGAAAAATCAGCAATTCAATGAGAACTAAATCAAATATATTTATTTTTAGAAAATCGAAAAAACAAAACTGATTCTTAATGTTTTTAATTGGCTGATTTAACACTACAGACCTATAAAAACTATATAAATAAATTTTAAAAAAAAACAGATCTAATATTTAAAAATAAGTATTTAACGAGAAATAATTAATGCAAAGGGTATTTTATTGAGGGATTCTCAAAAGTACCGGGGAGTACACATTTGCTGTCAAAATGACTGTCCTGTCTTGCAGGAAGGGTCATCAACCTTAACCCTGATGTATCTCGAGGGCTCTAGTAGTCAGGACTTCATTCTCAAAATAAGCAATTTCAAAGACAGTTAAACATCCCGCGTCAGATTATTCCATCTAGAACTGACAATGAACTTGAATATTCATAAGATGAGACAGAATCACACAAGGCTAGGAATAGTCCAATTGAAGAAGTACACTTATTTATATATTTGATCATTTTTGAATAATAGCAAAAATATTTTGCCACTCACTGAGAAAGAGCTGTCTTCAATGAATCATATTCAAAAGGGTTAATGCAGAAGTTGCCATCAATACGAAAATCTGGAGTCAACGTGCCCTTAATGAGAAGAAAAAAGGGGTAATATAACTTACAATTCAGGGGGCACCAGAAAAAATGTACCTCTGTAAAAGCCACTAGTGCAAAAGGATTTGTCCAAGGATAGCCTGAGTAAAGCACATGTGATTAGCGGGAGATGCCAACAGGGGGGCGCGAACATATGGCGTGCAGATGACTCGTTGGTTTTGCATACTCTGTGTTCTACGATAGGATTCCACCACTTGCTTGCCAGAACACCCTCTCTGGAGCCAGATTCTCCAGTAACACATCCAGGATATCCAGCCTCCGTACGTACAAGTCTCACGGCATGTTCAAGATCGGTCCAAAGAACCACCAGCTGACCAGTACTTGTTAGCGTACCCATGGACTAGTTTGAAACTGATTGGGTACATCTGATATTATCTTGGAGTATAAGCTTATAGAATTCCCTTATAAATCAGAATTGCGGATTCTTAGTTAACAGGGCTTGTTTATCAGTCATAATTCCGATAACGTATGGTAGAGCAGGAGTCTCTCTCTCTCTCTTGCCCATCACCTCATTTGCATGATGAAGGCCTGAAATTTAGGCCGAAAAATAGGCGAAAATATATAGTAAATTTTTTTCTTACAAATCAATTTTATTTTTTCCCGAAATAATATTGATTTGTTCTAGAAATCCTCGAATCCCTAGCTAACCTCTCCTCATAATGCTTGTTTAATTTGAAACTAATCCAAAACAATCCAAACCATCTTGCTGGGGGTCTACGAAGTGGTAAATTTATTTTTTAAATTCATCAGATACAAGCAATGTAAACATTCATCACGATAAACCTAATCTAAAACGCGTTTAAACGCATAATATAGGAGCTTAAGTAAATAAATAAAAAAATTGTAATCATAGAAAAATGAAGTCAAATATAAAGAAATGAAATATAAAAAATGTCAGAATTAAATGAAAGAGCTAGCTATGCAGGAAGCAGTTCACCATTAGACAACAATACTCAAGATAAAAGAAGTAGGTACTCCATTGCTTGAGTAGTAGTGAAACAATACAGAGGGGAAATAGCTTCAGTTAGAATGGAGGGGGGAGCAGTAAGGAAGATAGAACTTCCATGAGCAAGTCCGTCAAGTAGGGCGAAAATATGGTAGCACTTGAACAATTTATGTAATGGCTGAGCAAACCTCTAACTACACCTACAACTCCCAATGAAAGGAAAACATTATTTAAAAAAAAAAAATTGAAAGAGAAAAAAAATATAATACATATAAATGGACAATAGAAATATCACAAAAGGAGATTTAAAGGATGAAAACAAAAGAAAGAATAAAAATATTAAAAAAACCTCCGCATTTTCATCAAATAGCTTTTTAAAAAGATATAATAGTCATATTTTATACAAACATATTTATTACGAATAATTTGTTTTTAAAAATGAATGTAGGTCCTGGAGAATATTTAAATTCATTTCAGCCCCCATACATTCAAGCTGTCCTTGGCCCCATTTGAACAATCTCACATGTGCCTTTCCTCAGGAGAAGGAAAAACTTCGAATTATTACAACTAAGAATATAAACACCTCTTGTTTTCGCTGTAATTATATATAAATTAAAATACAAGATATATCATGTAAAAATTAATACACACGCTACTCCTTCCTGAGATTAAGGGTAACAAAGTTGAAATCACACATGAGTTAGTCAAATATTTTATGCTTGGATTATGAATTTAGAAAAGCTAAATATTATATTAAGATAAGAGTGAAGAAAATAAATAAATACTAAACCTAAACAAGGATATTTTAGTTATGAAGAATAATATTTATGTTAGAAACATCAAATCTTCATGTCAAGATGAATAGTTTTTTTTAAAATGTAATGTCAAAATAAGCACACATATATATTTATATTCATAGAGAGCGAATAGTATATATACTTCATTATAAACGAAATTTAATAAGAACACTGATGCAAAAATATTTTTTAATTATGACACGCTTTTATATTTGATGTCCTTATTATGTCAATAAATTTAATTTTTAAGATGCCTATATGGAAGGAGATATGTAACCCGGCGACCATAATAAAATCAAATAAATAAGTGTGTGAAAAAAAAAAATTAATTTCATTTTTTTATTTTAGTTGTGGCAAGTATGAAATATTTGAATACATTATATTATTCAATGTTATGGTTACATTCTGAAACATTTACAATTTCCAAGATCTGAATCTTGTTATATTAGAATGACAATTAAAAACAACGAAAATAATTGTATTCAATTCTTTGAAATAGTACTAAACGCAGAACACTGAATGATTCACTTGCTCTTAGAAATGTGCATGTTATGTATAGTAAGATAGAGTTAGCTAGGTCATAAATATAGTATTCGGGTATCTCACGGTAAGAATAAATGAAATCTTACGGATTAAATAGAGGAAAAGAAAGAAGAGGAGGGCATTTGCGAGGCAGCTGGCCGATGGACCAGAGGAATGCAGGCGAGACAAGGCCGTATGCCACACTGAATGTGTGTGACGTGTCAGAGAGAAGCTCCACCCATTCAGTCGGTAGCAGGAGGCCAGAAGGCAACAGGAGCTCAAAGCCGGGAGGGGAGAGAGGTTGTAAAACCCGTAGCGGTGCCTGGGGGCGGGGGGTATTTCCTGTCTTTTGTAGCGTGCTGCGCTCGGCGGCCGGCACCGGATGTGCGCCATTAGAGGACTGGTCCCCGTCAGACAGCTGCTCCTCCCTAGGGCCTGCAGACTCCTCGCCGAAGGCTGCACACACACAGGACTTTTTGTGCCAACGAGAACGGATCACTCGGAGCCGATCTGAAAGAAAGAGTACCGTAAAACTGGAATGAATAGTCGTCCATTAAGAACAGCATATCCCGCACGGAATCCCTCCAGTTTAGAATAGATGAATCACAAGATAGATCATTGGCAATTAGTGAACGATTGTTTTTCTACTTCTTTAAGTATAAGCAAGAGACTCAAATAAATTGAACGAAACTTTAGATCAAGAAATATATTGGGCACATTGAATCCTACGTTCTGAATAACACCTTTCAGAACCGACTAACTTCAAAGATATTTTAGAATATTAAGATTAGTAAGGAACATGCCTAACAATCATTCCCGAACGTCACATGTAAAATTCAAGAGCAACCCCCAAAGATAAGCCAAAAAGCAAATTTCATTTTTAAAATAGAATAATCTCGAGAATGGGGGGGGGGTTTCTCGTTACGCCCTAAATGACTGCCAGACAATGATTAGGCCTTCTAGAAGGGTTGGACAAAAGTCACCGTTCGAGCAAAGGGCGATGTAATGCAAGGGCTTGTCCACACAATAGACAGGAAGAAGGGTTGTGGTTCACCATGAGTCCTTATGGTCCTCGCATGAAAGGCGACATGTGGGTTATAAATGAAGGCTCACAACACTGAAAAACCTTGAAAATTAGGGGTCCCATTTTGAAAGAATTCCATCAGCCGGGCATGGAAACAATATAGTTGGGCGACACAGCTGTTCCACTATAATGAACGTAATTCCCTTCACCGAATACTACTTCATTCAGAAATGTAACAATAGATAAATGTAAAAAAAAAAAGAAGAAGATAACGGCTGGTTAATTATAACGTTTGGAAATATTTTTACAGAAAATGCATTCTGAGATAGATTATTTTACTATCTATGACTATACGTAGCATTACTGCATCCAATATTATCAGTTGTCATGCGAATAATGTGTAATATGTCTCTGAAAGATATTTCTCTGAAAGATAACTTTAGGACACTTCAGGTTACTCGTATCAAGTTATGTGATATGGAATCTTGACTCGGTGTTAAGGGAAAATACATACAGTCCTCATTCTAGCCGCATCCCCCCTCCCCCCCGCTGTACAATTGCGATTGTTATTACGAGGAGGGCGAAGGTAGCGAGAGATGAATGACTACGCCCGCTGAATGGGGTACCTTTCAGGAGGACAGGCAGACAAAGGCGGGCAGAGCAGGGAAACACCCTCTTCTTGTAGGCCCGTTGTGGAAGGGCCTCTCTTCAAGGAATGCATTATTATCGCAATAGGAATCCCAGGCAGACCAAGAAGGAGAGAACGGGCAACATCCGCTCCCGATAGTCGGTCGCCATCTGCCGGCTCCTTATCCGCACGCTCGTCCATGCCTTCTAGAGAGAGAGGAAGCGATAGATCCAGGCATCACGTCTCTCCCTTTCCACTCCTCGTGGACGTTCTGCTGAGATACATCTAGATGAATCCGTCAGCACTAACAGATCAGTGACGAATAGGAAAAATATACGAAATATAGAAGGTGCAAAGGATAGTTCCTTCGGAACTCCACAAAAAATATCAGAACATAACCTAAAAAGAGATAATTCTGCCTTAAAAATAATATGAAAGTAACATTTCAACTTGATTAAATAAAGAAATTACAACTAGATATGAAATTCGTTTTATTCGGCCTTTCCTGATATGATCGAAAAGGCCAAAGAAGATAAAAAGTAAATTAGATATTTGAATAATTTTAGTATAATATAAATACATCTTGTAAAAAATAAATGCCTGAGCCGCAACAAGTTATAATTGCAAAGTAAAATTAAAAAAAAAAAAAAAAAAAGAAAATTTTCGGGAGTTACGTGGGGAGGGGTAAGTTACTATCAAGGATAGCAATGGATCGCTGGGTAATTACCAAGACTGCATATCCCACTTCATGTTCCACGTCATGACAAACTATCACAGTTAAATAAAATGCCAATTTATGCTGTTTGTAACAGTATGACCAAAGAAAGTTTTAAAAAATACTGATTAAAACAAATAAGTCATTTAACTGGCACTACAAATCTTTAAGATGGCTTTCTAAAACAATTGTAATTAATAAAGTAAAACAAATTTTAAAAGAATTACCACGAGATTAAAAACTGAATAAAAAATCAAAGATTTGTTTGAATGTTTCTAAATAATAGAAAAATAAATACAATTAAAACATTATACGGAAAGAGTACCTAAAAAGTTATTCAGTGCCTCGGTATTTTAAATACAAGTTCCAAAAATAGTTTCGGTGTCTACGGATAAGGATAATATAACCCGAAATATTGAGATGTACAGTGCAAATGGTAGTAAAAATAAAGTTTAATAACGAACGAACATAATTTATATGTCTTCTAAAAAAAACTGAAGATATTTAGGAATATTGGATAATGTCGTATTTTGGCCACTTGATACCCACTTGATGTCGGTCAAAACTGTATGCATATTTCATTATAAATACTTTGGAGGCACGGAAATTGTAAGAACTAAAAATACAAGTGTATGAACTATACAAGAGGAGCATACACCTATTATCAAGGAGCTGATAAGAAGGGTAATCCCAACAGAATCGCATAGCAGAGTGGGATAAAGAGATAAGAATTGCCGGACAATGAGCTGCTCTGTCCCGTCTTTGCTTGTGGCATTGTGTTTCCGGCCAGGTCCCTCTACCAACTGCAGGAAATGAAGAACTAAGGACTAGATAAAATACAAATAAATAAAAATAGCGTCACATAAGAGGAGCTGTGTGTAGCGAGTTATTCCTCACGTCGCACAGATATAACCTTTCATGACTAATTTGGTTGTAAAACAGAAGGGGATAAGCAAAGGGAAAACTACTTCTTATACATAGTCTCTCAATGGAGAGTGGGGAAAGCAACCCACCCACTTAGTTACATCCTTAAATATTCTCATTTAGCGACTCACGTAAAAAACTAATAGAAAATAATACAATATAATAATTATAATATAATATAATTGCGAACCATTGTGAACAACATAAGAAATAAAGATATTATGAATATTCACTTAAAACATCTTATAAACCCATCTTCTGATTTTAGCCAACAAATAATGAAATTAATTACTCGTCATAAGGAAACTAAAAACCGAATTGGGTTGTCTATTAAAAAAAGAAAAGTTGCTAGATTTAAATATAAAAATAAATACCCACAATAAGAGCTCTACCTCAAAATTTATTAAAGAATAAATATTAAAAAAATTTACAATTTTTTTAACAGTAGTTATAATGATGATGACTTTTAATCTCCCATTTGGGTGAACAACAGAAGTCTACTGCATTTTTAATGAAAGAGTATTGAGAGTTGGTAAATGTTTTTCAGCAGATATATCATATGAGTATGAGCAAAAAATGACAGACAAATGGATGAATTGAATTAAATTCCTATTTTACATTCTAATGAAGATTTACAGCTCAGTACTTAATAGTTCTAGACTTCTGTGCAAAAAGTCTCAGCATCAGTACCCACAGAGTTTGTTTTATTCTTTCTAAACTTGATTGTTATTACCTAGGGGATCCAGTTTATGCTCCTGGAAACACCCAGCCCTAATTGAAAACCATACTTCATTAAACAAGGTACTAGAACAGGACACTGCCCACACACCTAAACAAGTGTGCCATGGAATGCATATAAAGCATGCAAACTAGTGCTTTTCCACTTGGGTCTTTACAGCACTTTTTTTTTTTTTTTTTTTTTTTAACGTTATAATATTATAACCTAGACTAATTGTCCAATGACAATACATTTGCTTTCTCGGCATTATATTATAATTTTAAGTATTACATTATATTTTAATGATAATAAGCTGTTTATATAAGTTGAATCTTTCGCATTAGTCAACATATATGTATATGCTCCATTGAGTTGTACACATTAGAAAAAACTTAATGGCGGGCACTTGATATTTTCAGATAAGGCCTTATGGTAATTAAAAAAAAAAATTGGGAAGCTGGTGGGAGAAGAGGAATGAAAGAATACCTCTGAAGAGGGGAGAAGAATAATGTGGGAGTAGTGAGGACGAAGGCGAGGAAGTGCCCCCACCCCACCCAGAAGAGTAGAGTGGGGGGGATGGCAGAACAGTTATAGTGGGCCCGCTGGAGGAGGGGAAGTTTTTAGGCTGTAGCCACAAGGTCAGGCAAGGTCACCAGCCCCTCGGGATCCGACCTGGACTTTGGCAAAACACGGCAGAGGAAACCCCAGGAGTTGAGGATATCCACCCATGGAGGTCAACCCCACAAGGATATTAAGCTACCCCAACTGGATCTGAGAGAACAAGGGGTAACTTGCCTCGCAGACATCAGCTAAGCCACCCCCTGGAAGCTCTGGGGGCAAATCACTTCCCACGAAAAAATAAAACGGTACAAGGAACGGGCTAAGTCATTTTGAAGTTTCAGTATCACACTTTTTCCTAACACTGGAATTCCATAAGTTACCTATAAGGCTCTGAATTAAGCTAAATATTTTGAATGAAAGGAATTATAGAGAGTAAGATATATCTGATCAGCAGCAGGACTCAAAACTCAAGTATTAAACTAAGTTAAAGACCTTTGGAATACTTAATATTCCACAAAAAGTCACCAGTAAGATTTTTTTTGCTAGTACTGACGAAATTTAATTATTTAACAAATATATTTAAAAGAAAAACACATTAAGGATATGCCAGAATAATAGACAAATTACTTCTTCTCTTTCGAGTTAGCAAATAATGTAAAGATCAAAACTTGGCTGCAAATTACAAAATTAACTGTTGTTTTTCTATTAAATGTATAATAATAAGATATATATTTTTGAAGATTATGTAGGCCTTAATCTTCTCTCTCCATTGTAAAACTTCGACCATTAAACAATAAAATTAAATAATAATTTAAGATTTTACTTTTGGCGTTTACTTGGTTAATGAATTATTACACATTTAATCGCATGGGTCAAAAATCGCTTCATATGTAAAACTAAAATATTTATAATTATTGAAGGCAAAAAATAAATTAAAAATTACTGACATTGTGAATAAATGGAACCATTCAAGGTTTAAGTGCTTGTATCTATAATACGTATATATACATAGAAACAGCTGGCAGTTTAATTTATGAAAATCATACTTAATTGAACATTAAATCCCAAAAGTAAAAACCGATGAGAATAAAAACTACTAACTAGAATCGCACAGAACAAAGACAAAAACAAACATTATACATCACAGATTAATCGCAGTATAATTTATATACAAACAATAAATAAAAATAAAAAAGTGCCTTAATAATCTAGTGTTGGTGAAAACAGGATGAAGGAATTAAAATAACAGGAAATATTAAAGTGTCTGAAGAGTTCATAATAAAATGAAACACACATAAGCATGTTTGGCATGCACAATACTGAGAATTGAATTACTGGGAAAAATATTAAAATGACAAAAACGACAATGTATTCATAATGTAGAAGAAAAATATTTAAAAATTGAAATAGATATATACATATAGAGAGCGGCCAATAATATATCTTCAAATATGGGTGATGAAACCAGGCCGGAAGTGAGTCACATCCTTCTCAGAGACGTACGATAAAGGTCGTTGGTGAAAATAAACAGTGCGTACTACACAAAGAAGGCCGAATAAAACTGTGCTAAAATGTAATTTTAAATTTATTTGTCTACTTGAGTTAAAGTTAACACATGCACGCAAAGAAGATATAATATACTTTATACATATCTAAAAGATAGAGATCAGAAGATCCAATAAAATTTTTAAAGATTATTAATAACCCATTTTGACAAAATTATAATAATTACAGTTAAATTCTATATAATAGTGCTATATAAAGATATAAGATCATGTTTCCAGTTTATTTTAAAGTAATTTTAATGACCAAGTACCCTTAGCAATAAAAAAATTTATGCACACATATACAAATTTAAAAAAAAGCATATTTGTTAATTTTTATAGCAATAACGATTTCTTAGATCAAAATTACAATTTGTTTTTTGAATCACTGTCATTGAACAGAGAGAATATTAGTACATGACAATTCAACCAGTATGTAGCATGAAAATAGGTGAAAATCTTTTGAGAAATATTATACTGATTATATATTTTGACCGTTCCAGCATGTTGGATAAATGGTCGAATATGGATTGTGAGTTTTATTTAATTTTATAATAAATAAATTAGTAAACCATTATTAGTTTTTATTTTAACCAACTTTAAAACCTGCGTTTTCAGGGTTTTTTTTTTCTTAACATAGTTTTTAGCCGCTTTGTACAAGTGTTGTTTTTTTAAAACTCATTGACCGTACCTCGACCATATTTTCCACAAAACATTACTTAGCTTTTGAAAAACCATAAAAATATAATTCTTTAAATGAGCATTTACGATAAAAGATGAATGAAGTACCAAGAGCCTGGACTTTTTTGGCCATTGATAAAAAGGAAAATCCGAGGCGAAGGCCGTGCTCAACCACCGAGGCGAACTCATGCACCGACAAACGACCTTAAGCGTAAATAATTTTATGAATGAGGCGCAGCTGGAAAGAATAAGCTGACAAGTGGAGTACCGAGCGAACAGACAATTATTCCCAGATGAATGTACATTTCTCAATGGAGGTCATGAGGGGTAGTGGGAGGCGGGTTTTCAATGAGAGCACCGATCTGGAGGTCCGGTTCCGAACACGAGAGTCTCGGACGAGCGGAGGTGGGTGAAAGTGAACGAACCTTCCCACACGAGGCTGGCGAACGAAATTTCTCTTCTCACCAACCATTCTCCTGAGGTAAATAAGGTATTTTTCAGTGGGTCCATAACTAGTGAGGAACGGCGAGTTCTAGCTAGCCAAAGTTAATTTTATACAGATGCGGGCGATTGAACAGCAAAAAGAATTACTTTGAGGGTTTTACCAAACGGGTAACGACAAATAACTCACAGCACTGTGGCGAAAGTATATGAATGAGATCTAGGTCATTGAATAACACCCATCAATGAATGAAAGGTGGAGGGGAGGTAAAATTCATTCGATGAATGGCAATATTAACTCTACTATTTCTATGAAATAACCTTTTATAATATTTGATGAAGTACTGAAAGGGCTAGAAATCATTTAAAAAATACATAGATTTCTATTTAACATTTTTTAAATTCTCAAAAAATGTAATTTAGCAAAAATTATGTCACAATAATAAGATTACTATATATTTTAGTTCGAATTATTTTAAAAGTATATTATATAATGGTTTTTAAGGTGCAAATAAAGTTTTACTATTGATTCTAGAGAATACAGTAACCTACAAGATAAATGGACAACATTTTTTAAATTCTCAAAAAATGTAATTTAGCAAAAATTATGTCACAATAATAAGATTACTATATATTTTAGTTAGAATTATTTTAAAAGTATATTATATAATGGTTTTTAAGGTGCAAATAAAGTTTTACTATTGATTCTAGAGAATACAGTAACCTACAAGATAAATGGACAACAAAATATGTTTAGGACAGCAGGGGCTTGATGATTTAAATAAGAATTTAGTTAAACTAAGATTAAATTGACCGTAAGATAGCATGTGCGAATGAATCAGGTGGAGTAAAGGTAATTTTCAATAAGATATATGGTAGATATAGTATATATATATAAAAAGTGGAGTAGGCTGACGGGGTAGGACTTACTTGGAAGCTGGGCATTCCTGACTCCTTCTTGTTGGTTTTTTCTGTCGTACAACCACAGTCCGTGGGCATTCGCCCATCCTTTGCACTTTGTCGTGGAAGAAACGCACTCGGGGTTCACACAAGCAAGACAGAAGGTGCACTACGGTGAGACAGCCACTTCACCACTACTCACAATCACTGAAGCTGTACAGAGAGCTGAGCGAGAGCACCCACCTAACTATTCGGGGACTGGGAGGCTACTGGCTGGAGGGGAGGGGGAGCGGGGGCGAACCTGGCGGCGGGGAGGGGAAACTCGCTTTTTATGAATGGGCCCCCCCACCCGCCGGTCGGCCATTGAGTGAGACCCCCTCTCTGTGTGTCGGCCCGGTACCGGAGCTACCCTCAATGAGAGAGAGAGAGAGAGAACGGATACCGGAAGTGGGGGAGGAAGTGGAGGGAGACAGAGCGATGAGGCGCATTTCTACGCAGGAGGCGCAGGCCCGAAGTAAAGACAGCTGCTATTATAGTTTGTAGCAGGAATGGGTATTCTGTCACCCTGCCCACATCCTCCCAGCACCCAGGACAATGCAGGTCAGAAACAGGGAACGCCATTCTCTCCGTGAAGCTGCAACACTAAGCCTGCGGAAATACTAAACTAAAACTGATCAAATGTGCATTGCTCGCTTACTTTTGAAGCAGATACATATCCGGTTATCTAAACTTCAGTTCAAAATATTGAGTATTTAAACAATTAATGAGAGGGAATAGAATAAAAAAAATCTATCTGTCCCAGCCAGGAATCGATCCTGGATCTTCTGTCTTATTAATCGCTTATTTATTACATATAAATGCATAAAAATATTATAAATATTCATGAAGTCCGAAAAACACTCAACAATGGTTCAACCACTTATCAGCTCCGAAGTGCAAAAAAAAATAAACTGCAATAAAATTATAAATTTATTTCATATTCATATAGAAAAGTCGTTAATAACGATTGTTATTAAGAGCCTTTTGAAATAGAATAAAAAACAAACTAAATAATTTTCCTGACATCATAATTTCAAAATATCTTGATTTCCTTAAGGGGAATATTTTTAAAACAAGGAAAATGGAAAATATTAATAGTTTTTTTTTTTTTTTTTGTAAATACTGGTTAATTATTTATCTTTTCTAGATAAATCATTTACATATATTAACTTGTGAAGTCACAACGTTGAATTCCATTTAAGCGCTCGAATCAGAGCCAACGATTTAAGAAAATATTTTTCTGACTGGAGATAATTGTTTAATGATTGGTCGTAGTACGCATATTAATTATTTTCTATTAATCCATAAAAATAATTCATCTATATACATCAAGGAATGGATGTGTTTAAGTATTAAGTATTCACTTGTTTTAAATTGGTATGCGTTTAATGTCTAGTACATTTTAATATTACAAAATGGCACAGATAATTTTCAAGCCTTTGTAAAATTTCTTCAAAGAAGATATAATGGTATAACGAATCCTTTTTGCAAGGTTCTTACTTAAATATGACATAATAATAAATCGTCTAGGCATATATAAATCTTGATTAAGAACGTCTAATCATCACAATGGCTGGAGTGAGGTAAAACTGGGAATATGACACTGACAATATCCTACTCTTCTTTACTGCTACTATAACGGAGTTAAAATACAGCGGTTTTTTTTGGGGTTTTTTTTTAATAAATTAAATAAATGTATGTTTTCAGGACTCCCCCCGCCCCCCTCCCAAACTAACAGTTTTACGGGCGGGAAGAGCAGATAACAAAAGTAAGTCTAATAAGGGTGGGTGAAATGTCTGAGCTATGTCATATTGACGTCACGAAATGGATACCATTCTCGGCCGGAATATTACCCTGATTCATCTCACTTTCCCCTTCAGACAGTGACGCTGATGATTTTCCTCCAGTAATTGTAAGCAAATTTGTTTACCACTATTTTAAATTTATTTAACATCCCTTGAGAATCATGGCGGGTATGTTTTACATCCGGGAAAACTACCCTACATGGGGTACCAAATGACTGAAAACGACATGACGAATACCGTGTAATCCACAATTTCCCCATTCCTTTGCGAATTCCTCTTCTTTAAAGCAAAAAATTAAATTCCTGAAATGAATAATCATGTGACTCTGTTAATGTAAATCCATTAGATTGTGAAAGTTAAAAAAGCTTCGGAAATAGAATTATCACTTTTTCCCCTTTCTTCTGTAATAGCCTAAGCGCTAATTAATAAAAATATATCATTTTAATTAAGTAAAAAATACATTAATTCACCAGGATTGTGAATTAAATGACATTACAATTAGCGGGGAAATAAGTATTTCCTTCCTTTCCAGATTATTTTTTTTTAAATAATATATATATATATACAAAGTGTTAGGAGCTCTTTCAACCCCTTAAGGCCAAAGAGTGTTTATATATGATAATCTCTCAAAGAAAACTAAATGAAAATATAAAACTGTGAGTAATCGAATATACAAAATGGATACTGAACATATTGGAAAGAAAAAACATGTATGTTCAGTATCCATTTTGTATAGTTTTATATTTTTATTTTTCCTTGTTTGATAATCATATAAAGGCATGTTATAGAAATATCATATGTTTATTTTCAGAAATTAAGGCTGAAACGTTGGCTAAAATAAAAACTTTTTTGCTAACAAATTAATTTTTAATTATTTAACTACCAAGACCGAATTCCTGACATTCTCTCTTCATAAAAACTTTTATGGTTACAATTTAGTTTTTAACACTTCCACTACAAAGACCGAATTCCAGATAGCCTTCTCATCATGAAATATGACAATCAACAAATTAACCTCCAAATAAGTGTAAAAAGCATTAAAAAAAAAAAAAAAAAAAATTAAATGATTTTCAATAACTAAACATAGATATTCCAATTGGTTCTCCTCATAAGCCTAATTTTTTTTTTTTCAAGTTACAGTCCAATATCTAAAACTAGAGAAGGAAAATATCTTGTAATATTTTATCTTAGTACCCCCCTCCCAAAAAAAAGCATACAATCAAATACAAAGATACGGAATTTGGCAGGAATGCAGGACACTTGGTTATCTTTGTAAAACGGAAGAGAGGAGACACGTCATATCCAACTCATTATTGCATAAGGTCTACTGTTCGGTCTTCAGCATAGATAGAAGATTGATTAAGGAAATTGAGAAATTTCAAATGACCAACTAAAATGGAGAGGTGGGGAGTGAGAAAATCTATGTAAACATATGTATTTGGGAAGTTATGGTGTTTCAAATACGGTAAACCACTTCTCGAAATCTCAGAGGAGATATATATGTTTGGCGTTATATCTTAACATAAGCACAGTATCTTCAAAATAATGTTACCCAGGAGCTTCGTAAACCAAGCGAATTACTCATCATAATAGTTAAATACTTAATGTCATAATCATAATAATAGTTAATACGTAATTATTAGAACTTTTTTTGGGAGGGGGGGGGGTTCGGTCAAGGTATATCCAAAAAAATACAAATTTAAAAAAAGTGTATTTTTAAATATTATTTAAAATACACATATATTTAAATTATATAAATAAATACATATTTATATGATTTTAAAAAAAGAACTCATTTTTTAAAATTTGTACTTCTTAGATCTACCTTGACCGAACCCCAACAACAAAAAAAAAATAAATAAATAAAAAATAATATCTACAGTCAAAAAACTCTCCATTTGTTAATATGTAATGTCAATCGTTATATTTCATGTAATTCCTTACACTCACATTGGTCTGATTTTGCTTAATAATGCACTTTAAAAGCGACATGTCAAATTTTATTAAGAAAACATATAATTACAACCTCTGGGACCTAAATTAAATTAATGGTACCGATAAATTATCTTTATTAATTGTTTCATTTCGTTGAAAAACTCCAAAAATATTTCTTATATATCAATAAACAAATCTGTACTGAGTTGCGTTGCTCTGAAGTAAATATCGCACGTGGAGCACATATTCTTTTAATCACACACGTACTTGATATTGTAGGTAATTTCCCGCTCCTAGTGGGCCGACTTGGCTCGATAACCAACTTTCGTTAAGTATTTAAAAAAAAAATTAAATTTAAAGAAAAGAAAATTCAAAATTTTGGAACTACAATTGCCGAAATAGGTGTTATATTTGTATTATTATCTAGGATAATGGATTAATAAAATTCAAAACATTATCTAAATGCAGTAGCTATTATTTTAACATAAAACTGAATACCATACATTCTACCGATTATACAAATTGTTTCAGTATTTATAATAGTTTTTTAAGACCTCGTTATCATCTCTAAAAAAAATTAATTTTCTATTAATTTTTTCTATTTTTTTTTCTTTTTAAATAGTTATTTTGTTTACTTTTTAGTCTTCATTTAGTATTACCAACATGTGCTTTGAATTTTAAAATATATAAAAATTAGTCGAAGATCTAATACGGTAAGAGGGAAATGGAAGGAAGTTCCGAGGTCCTTCTTCACCTTCAAGAAAGAGTTTCCTGTAGAGCCATGGAAGACATTGTCCTGTATGGCACACTAAGGAAGGCTCGTGGCAGCACCCATGCCGAGCCGGACTCCAGGTAGCCTCCCGTGCTCATAGGGTATTCAGTGGCCGCGTCCTCACTCCCTTCCTGTCCTGAAAACCCCGCAACGCCGTATCCTCCGGAAGTCTCAGATCCGCCGCCGGACCACCTGCTTCCAGCCTCCCTTATTTTTCTCCAGCATTTTCCCCCTCCCCAAGCCTGGGATTTTTTTTCTTCCTCTTTCTCCCCCGTCATTTCTCCCTCTTCCGCTCAATCATTTCCCCTTCGTCCTTCCAATATCCGTTCTCCCCAGCCTTCCACAAATCATTCAGTCCCATCAGCTTCTTCCTTACAAGGGTCTTTTAGGAAACGTCATTGGGTCCCTACTTCCAGTAAATGTTGGATAAACAAATCGCACATCCAAAGCGTTTTCATAACTTTTACAAAACTTCTAAAAATGTTAACACATATCGACCATTCCATTCAGCAATGAGAATATTTTCTATTAAGTCCGCAGAACTGAATAATCTAATCGAATTTCCCTTGTTGAAACAAGATGAACTGAAGTTAAGTGAACTAAAGATGGACTTAAATAATGCCGAAGATATTTCTGTTAAGAATTTTCCCATAAATCCCTACTCTTATATGTTCTACTTCAGCCATTAACGAGTTCATTCGACGGTTTGCAAAAAGTTAATTAAATACCCAATTAAGTTAACCCTATGTTCAATAATATTAGTTCGAAAATGTTTATTAATGAAGATATACTAAGCCAGTTGATATGATAACAAGTATAGAGTCAGCTTTGAAGGTCTTTCCTTATACGCTTATTTTTCCCTACGGCTTATGAGATATAATTCATCATATACTCCTATAATATAGCCTAATTTTTAGAGAAATATTTGCAAAATGAGGAAAGAGAGTAATTTGGAGACCATAATTGTTAACCTAGTAGTTTTACCTAAATGTAAAAAATAATTAAATAGAAAAAACTATAATTTCTAACAGATTTCTAGATATTAGAGGGCCTTTTACATCTCATAATTCTTATGAATGGCGAAGGCAATACTTCCTTTCTTTACCAAGGACAAAATTTATAATAAGATAAATTTCTAAATTCGAAGCTTCTCTCTTAAATTGTGGCCAGGCCTCAAAGGGAGCTATTAGCCACTAAGATCCGGGTTTAGTGACGTCACGGCTAAAACCGTATGGGCGGAAGTTGGTTTACGGTATACGTCGGAGAATTCTCCCTCTCGCTCTATCTCCGTCTCGCTCGCCTCACACAGAAATAGGCCTAGAATAGACGCCGTGGGGAGCGCTGACGACCGGCCGGCTTCACTTTTAGAGCCAGCCGACTTGCGCAGCTGACTTAGCTAGGCATTGTCTTCCGACATCTGTTTGCGCGTCCGCTCGGATCGTCAGCTGCAGAGAATTCCCTACAGCTGTTCCAAGGGCTGCGGGCTTTCCTGAAATTACACTAACATTGGCTTTCCAATTGCTTCCGCCTTCATTACACTTTGTACTAGCTTCACTGTTGGGAAAAGAACTTAACGGTATGAAAGATATATTTTACAATTTTAGTCTTATCCCTGTTCAAGCTCCGACAGACAAAGGGTCTATTATATGAAGACTTCGAGCAGTAATATGAAAAGTGTTCCTAGCATGAAGTGCTCCATGACATGAAATGGTTGAAGGGGATATCAATGCCAAGTTAGTTGGGAAGGATTCCATAGGTCTATAATAGGACAATTTAGCCAATACGGTACGTCCGATGACAAATGGAAACGTCGGGTACATTTAGCAACGTTAAAGGGATTCATTATTGGCAACAATTGTTTTCCACACACAAGAAAATACATCTTGAAACATTGAGAAAGTTTGGGCCTGGTTGGCTTGTGTCAACTTCCCAGATAGATTATTTCCTAACCCAGGTCAAACATAAGACATCTCTCGCATATGTTACATCTTCCAGAAGCGGAAATAATGTTACCCACCATTACATGGAAAGTGTAAAGATCAGAGTACTGCCTAAGGAATACTTGTGGTAGCAAGCCCGCGATGAAGAACACATCTAACCTGAAGAATCATGAGGAAGGTATGACATTTAAAATGAATCAGCATCTCGGCTGGGAGTAATTGATCCTAAGAAGAGTATGATAAAAAAAATAGGGGCAAGGCCAAAGATAGTAACCGCATCTGCAGGTGAAGTGCTTGGGGAAAATGAGATTGAAGACACAACCTTTGGTACGACGATGACTGTTAGGCTGTAAATGAGAGTGACAAATGAAGCCTATAGGATAATGGTGCAGAAGAGATACAAAAGAGCTGCAGAAGAATAAACAAGGCATTCTATCGAAGAGAGTCACACCTACGACAAAGAATAGTGGGTCAGATAGAGAAAAGGGTTATGGAAGAATCACAAAGCATAAGGCATTGATCAAACACCTAAAAGAATTGTTAAAGCAAGGGAGACAGCAACTTGTGCATTTCTTCTGGGAGTATGAAATAGTTTTACATTTTTGATTGCATATTAATGCATTCAAAGTAAAAACAAACAGAATAATCAGAACGCCCATATTTAAAGATAAAAAATACATAAAATAATTTGACGAAACACTAAAGAGACTTGACGAAATAAATAAAGCCTCTAAAGAAGAACAGATTTAATAATCTTCACTATTTACGTTAAATTTATCAGTACTGTGGAAAATAATAATGAAAAACTATGTTTTAAAATGTAGTTTTTTAATTTTTATATCCCTTAATATTATATTGAATATATTTAAGCATATAACTTAAAAAAGGAGAAAAAAATAGAGTTCCTTTCTCTCCCAATCAGTCAACATCTTGGCCAATAACCTATTTGGCTATGAAATCAGGTTATTTTACGTTGAGTAATACGTAAATTATAAAAGTGTTTATATATATATATAT
>KZ808930.1:11478-21490 GCA_000696205.2 Oncopeltus fasciatus
ACCTTCTCTCCTCATGTGATTGTCATTGAATGTCATTTTTACTTTTCATTATCATCAAATTACAAAATGTTTTTATTAAACATAATATAATAAATAAATAAAGGACAAAAAAAGAAATAAAAATTATCATCTTTGTTATTAGAATTGCGGAAAAAGAAATGTAACAACAAATGTATTTAAAATGTAATTTTATAACATTATGTTCTATGACATTTAAAAAAAAAAGTATTTTATGAAAGATATTTTAAAATGTAGTTTCTTTAGTTTGGCGATTTTTTGTTGCTGTTTTTATAAGTCAATTTGACTTTTCAGCTTTCAGCGTTGCAAATCCTTGAATTTATAATTCATTTTTCATTGAAATCGGATGCGCAAAAATGAAGGTATAAAATATTGTAATCTAACTATTATGTTTTATTTATTTATTTTATAAATGAAAAATGCATTTTAGGGAAGAAATGAGGAAATTAACTCATAGCTTCTTTCACTTTCTCTCTCAGCTAATCTATGGCAAGTGGCCACACTCTTAAACTTTTTTTTATTTATATTTCGTGATTTTCTGTTGTTTATGTACGTGTTTAATGTAACATAAAACCTGCTTAGATTACTCAACTCTTGCGTGTCAGAATGTTTATTTTTAAGGTCACTTTGTTGATGCACACGAAATACCTGGGCTTTTCTTTATACATTAGATTCATACTTTTCAACAAGTCCCCACTTTTTCGAAGGAAAAGCTGTTGGTATATGCATTTATCTATTTCCCTTAGCGAAACACCTATTCACCCGGGGTTCCTGTATTAGCGCTGGAGTTCTGGAAACTGTCCGACCGACGGCTGGAAAGTTCCAGGGTTCGCCTTGTTAGCGATAGTTTTTCGTCGGCCCGAGTCGGACTTCCTCTCCAAATATCCCCTCATTAGGAGTAGGCCAGTCGTTAGTTAGGCCCGTCTGATAGGGAGACCTCCTGTTAATTGGGCCTGTTTAATTAATAGCGTTCAACTAATAGGTGAGCAGGTCCTCTCAAAGTAGGCCTTTGACAATTTGCTGTGGGTAAGGGAGGGGGGGGGAGGGGCTTTAAAAAGGCGATATAAAGGCTTTGAGTGGAGCACTCAATTTATCTACCCCCTTCCACCCCCCACCCCTCACGGAGATAAAGTTCCTCTAATCACTTGCGTGTAGACCGCGTCTCTCGCTTGTTCTCTCAAATCCAACGTTCATTTTTTTTCACGTGCTCTTTTAATTATTTTGTAATTCCTTTTCTGACTTTCTGAGTGTTTCATTCAATTTAACAAGCTATTTGAGGATTCTTTCGGCTATTCGCGCTTCATTCTAGTAAGCGTCAAAATGTTTAGTAATCCCAGTGCATGAACCAATTAGACTTTTTTATTTTAATTTTCATATCAAGGCAGAGGAAAAGCTTAAAATATTTTGAACCAATCTGTTTCACCCAATTACAAAATATAGCCAATGAAATTTATGTATTTTAAAACTTTTATTCATATAAAGATGTCAATTATTTAAAAAAAAAAAAAAAATTGGTCCCACAAGTCTTAGAAAAGGGGGAAGCTGAAGTTCATGTCAAAAATGGTTGCTTGTTGCTCTCCAGGAGGTTTACTTTCTTAATTATTTTTTCCCCTTTTTATTTATTTTATTACATTTTTGTTTTTAAATAATTCCGAGGAAAATTCGCTATTGTGATTGTTCTCATGTCAGATTTCTTGAAAATTTTCATCTATCCTATGTACTCAACTAAAGATGATAATCTAGTCAGTAAAATGTACACATACTTGTGTGTTTTTGTGATTTTCAAGGATCTGTAGGCCAGAGTTTTTGTGTTTCCTTGAGGGATTTAGGGACTTTTGTTGAAAGAGGATGAGTTCTGTTCGTCCTTGAGGAAAATTGGAACAATGTAAGTAAGTGTTACCTGATATATCAGTTAGGAGTAAAATTTTTTTTTTTTTTTGTTTTTACTTCAGCAAGAGTAATATGCAGTTTAAAGAACCAAAATCAACCATATTTTTCTATTAATAAATAAATTAGGAATTACCAAGCAATTTCGTATAGTTACCTGAATGGTAAGAGGTGGGTTTACCTGAACCGTAAATTTTTATTTAGCTGCTAGGAAGGCACTATAAATTGATTTTTCATAATAAAATTTCGCAATTTCCAATTAAATTTACAATTAATGGCTGAGTTTGTTATGGAGGAAAAAAAACCATTAGAAATGGAGGATATCCTAAAATAAGAGTACGATTTTTAATTATTAGATGATTTTATTAGGGGTTCGGTAGATGATCTTTTAAAAAAATACATTTTTTTTCAAATTTGTATTTTTTTTTTTTTTAGATCTACCTTGACCGAATCTTAACTAAAATCATCTAATAATAATATCTACAGTCAATAAAACTCACCTTTTGAAAGTACGATATATATTTCATTTCTTGTGTGATATTTAGTTTAAAATAATGAAACTGGAGACAAATATGTTGAGTAAAAAAATTAGTATTTAAGGAGTTAGAGGGTAAAATAAACAATTAGCTGTGGTATTTACATAGATCCTAAATTCTAATTTAACAGTCAAAAAACCACTATCAGTTGTTTTTCTTTTCCTAATGAATTATTTACATGCAAAAAGAAATTATAGGTTGTTAAAGACAAGTAAATCTTTCAAGACATTGATAGTCCAGGGAGAAGCATTCATGAACTACTTTACTATGAAAAACTCTCAGATAACACACCCTCTGTGTGAAGGGTGTTTTGTCTTCTGATTTTTTATTAAAAAAAAAAAAAAAAAAGGCTTACCCCAATATTCTAAAATAAATGCATTCAATTGTATCTCATGTATTGATGGATCTCATTGATTCTATTTCATCCCTCATGGTTGCTATTTCATCCCTTTTGGTTGCTATTCCATCCCTCATGGTTTTAAGCTTGAATATTAAATCTATGTCCGAAAGCACTCGCCAACGGGAGATGGTGTACAGAAACCAATGAAGACGGAGAATATAAGGTATGAGAGTTCTATATTCATTGGTGGTAGAAATAATAATAACCCTTTAGATTATTTACCTGACAGTTATTTACTTTATTTATTCCTGTTAATCCTTAGAGCTAGGTGGGAATATTGGGAATTCAGACAGTAAAAACAGCACTTAGCCAGGAATATTCAAAGTTGCAAGAGTTCAGGGCACTTTGGAAATGCGGTTATACCCACCGAGCTTTTCTCTCGGGAACTTTTAATACTTATACATTATTTGAGTAGATAAACAAACAATATGGAGTGTTGACTCTCACAGTACTGATGAACTCGTTAAATATTATAACTGTAATTATTAAGTAGTGGGGGCTTAAGACCCCCCCCCCCCCCTACCACTTCTCCCTCCATTTTCTCCCGCCTTTTTCGGGGGGAGTGGGGGTAGTGGGGTGGGGAGGGGTGAGAAGTTTGTAAATCCCTGGAAGACTTACGAGGGCACTATAAACTTGGCAGGTTTCCCTCTGCTCTGCGGCCTGTTATTAAAAGGAGCGAGACTGCTGTCATCCGCCTGTCATTCTGTATGTTTGGCCTTTTGTGCTTTTTATAAGGTCGTGAAAATATTCAGGGGTTTTATTAACTCTCAGAACTGTTGGAGGGGGCCCTCATTTTATGGGCGATCCTGTGATAAGAGCTACACTTTTCGCCCTTGTGTTAAGTCGTTCGGGATTCAGAAAAGTGACTCTAAAAAGTGGGAAAACTTACTCATAACTCTACTCAAATAATTTATACTCTTTAGTGCTAGGCATTATTTTGTTTGGATATATAAAAATAGACAATACAATTTACATGTGAATCATATTACTCAAAATTGCTATCTAAATGTAAAAATATTTTGAAATAGAAACAATATATATGTATATCTTGGATTTGAAATTTATTTTTCATTAACTTATTAAACTATGAATGACATCTTCTGTCTGTTAGATTATTCTGTAATTTTACTCTTTATAACTCATAAGCTCATATCAACTATAGAATTTTGGGAGTGCATAAATACATAAAAATCCGATATGCAAGACTAAATGTTGCCTAATGAAAGCAGATTTCACTTAGAAAAATTTTACGTAATGTAATAGTATTAAAGCTTACATGATATAAGCAAAAATAATAAGGAAAATATTATAAATATTAATTTAGTTGTGGTTGATTATCCCACGTCAATTTTAAACAAATAATGAGTGGGAATAAAATAAAAAAAATCAATCGGTCCCAGCCAGGACTCGAACCTGGATCTCCTGCTTTCCGTGCCGGTTTGCTTCCGTTAAACTGTTAGATGACTTGTGGGTTAGGCTTTCGATAGTGTATTGGAAATTTAATAAGTTATCTAGCTCGTCCCGGTGGTGCAAGTGGTAGCATACTGGCCCGGAAAGCAGGAGATCAAGGAGGTTCGAGTCCTGGGTTGGACAGATAGATTTTTTATTCTATTCCCTCTCATTAATTCTTTGGAAAGTATTACATTATTATCCTTCACATACCGGCTAGGGAAACTTCCCATCAACTGAGTGAAATTTCAAATTATTTGTAAAAAAAAATAGTACATCACGCAAGAGTTGCGAAAACAAACTGATTATTTCCCATGTTTCAGTAAGACGGATGTGTGAAATTTGATAAATTCAATCTTACATGTAACTTGAAAAAAAGGACCACTAACACATGGCTCAATAATTGCCGAGAATAATGTGGGATAGAGGTGTTTGGCCATTTACTTTTGAAATTATTTATTTGTAAATCTTTTTCTTCATAAGTACTTCAGAAATATTTTCGAAACTGAAGTAAAAATAAAAAGATAAATATTATAATACAATAGTCTACCAAATTCCCCTCTTTCCCTCATCAGATTCCGAGCAAAAATTAATCAACGAAATGCCTTAAAACCTGATTTGTTTTATATATTTAAGAAATAAGGGTTGATAATCACTCGAAAATACATTTTTTAATGTCTTATTTTTTTTTGTTTGCATTTTATTCGCAATCCTAAGAATAATAAAGTTATTGAGATTTTAAATTATAGCATTTTCCTAAACCTCTCATCTCCCTCTTGACCGATTCTAACTATAGGGCGCGTAAAGATATTTATTTAACGAACCATATTTTTAGCTTCTCAAGTGTAGTATTGATGATGATTTGTTGAAATTTTTTAAAATAGTGTTTTGGGTTCTAACAAACCAATCTCTGTAAGAGATATATGAAACGAAACTTGTTGGTTGAGCTACTGATTATTTTTATTAATAGGCCTTAATTTTCTTATGTATTTCGATTGCAATAATATTTTACTGCAGGATAGAGTAAGCTTAGATATATATTTAAGTAATATATAAATGTAATAGTTCTTCTTAAACTATTCCAAGTATTTATTAAAGAAATCTTCATATTCAAGTGATATTGTGCTTCGTGCTAAATAGCAAGTATTTTTCAGTTAATTAATTGAAAATAATTCATAAATAACCTCTATTCAAAGTCCTCGTATTGATAATTTCAATAATACAAAAATTCCGTAAACTGTCGCAACTATCTTTAAGTGATAAAAAGTTTTTCGTGAGGTGATCGTCATTGCTTGAAGTGTTATTAGTTATTATCTCACTCTCCCTTTTGCCCTAATATAATTTGTCGCCATTTTGTACTTTATTTTTTTTTTACATTCCAATCTTCAGATACATTTCCGACTGGATAGCAACACTTTACTCACTTTCAATAATGTATTGTCATTCCTGGGGAGAAATTTTAGCATGAATAATATTATTTTGTCATTTGTCAATCTGAAAATGAAAAAAAAAATAGTAATGAACATTTTCTTTCACATATTTATAAAAATCAATTAACTTTTTTAAAATTGTAAAACCTGATATATATAACCTAAATTTGTATAGTTCTTTATATTTACTTTTTGTATCTAATAACTACTAATACATTTTTGACACAAAAATAAAATCTGTCCCAGCCAGGACTCAAACCTGGATCTCCTGCTTTCCGGGCCGGTGCATTTACCACTTATGCTACCGGGACAAGTCTGATATATTCCAACTATTCAATTTTAAAAACAGATAAACCTCACAATTCCCTAATTTATATTCTGAAGTCCTTAATATGTTTTCTTTTTCTTGGATGTAATTGTCAAAAAAAAAAAAAAGCAACAGGTAGAAATTACATTCTTATCAAAAAATTACTCAAAAATTAATTTTTTAATCACTCCGTTTTCAACTATTAACGAACTTATACAGCTATTTGATGAAATAAGTTCATATAACAAATTTCACATATCTTTTTTATAGTATTTTAACCACTTTTAGGATTTAAATGTGTATATTTATTCACAAAATACAGGGAATAAAAAAATTAAATATATATACAATCATATATTAATTTATTAATTTTTTAAATATATTTTAGCTATGTAAGACTTTAATTGGAATTATCAATTTAAAAAAGAGTAATTGTTAATTAAAAGTTTGTATTATCAAACCAGGTTTAAATAAAACATTATAGTTTACTTTTTTATGTCTAGGAAGAATTGTAATTTGTTTTTTAAAATATTTTTATGATAATTTATTGAAAGTAAGCTTGCAATACATGTTCAGTTTTGTAATTTCAGCTGTTATGCACAAACACAACACAATCAATAAGATAAGATGCTTGAAGCTATCGTACATAGTAGCTTGTTTTCTTTAAAGAAATCCGCTCAAAGTTTTGGAGAAGAATATAAAGCTGTCAGAAACTGGAAGTTTACTGCGAATTCCAATTAGTGAGAAATCTCTTTGAAGTTATCTTACTCTGCTCAGAAGACTAAATTATGATGGCTTTGACAGGAAAATCAAGAGGGAGAATTATTCAAAAAATAGTTTATTTTCTTAAACTTAAAGTAATTTACAAATTTGTATTTTTTTTTTCTAATGTATTATTATAATTTTACGTTTACAAAATCCTAATTACTGAAATATAATTTATACTATGTAAAAAAAATTGCTTTTTGTCAAATTTACCTCTGAGCGTCTGGTAAGAGTGTATTTTTCATCCGGCATTTAAGTGTAGATTCGATGCACCGAGCTAACTCATTGGATCCATGTGAAATCAAAATTTTTTTAATTAGATGATTTTAGTTGGGGTTCGGTAAAGGTAGATTTTTTTTAAATACACCTTTTTTTAAATTTGTATTTTTTTTTTTATCTACCTCGACCGAACCCCAACTAAAATCATCCAATAATAATATCTACGGGCAAAAAAAAACTCTCCTTTTCAAAAATGTTTGATTGCTTATCCTTCCTGAATAGAAATGTATCGAGTAATAAATTTTACTCAGTATCATGATTGTATGTAATAGGCTATTTACCTTTACATAAAAATATACATAAGATAGCTTTCTCCTCCTCCGCCCTCTTATAATAATCAAAAGTAATAAATAGTTTTTAAAAAAATATATGGAAATTGAAATTGGAACATATCGGGAATTCTTGTCTATAGATTTTTTAATTAACAAATCGCATTTTCCATGGCCCTGTAGTTAAATGGTTGAATATTCTCTCTTGTATATGTATTTTTTTTTGTTGTTGCGGAATTTAATGGTGTAGAATTTAATGGAAAGAAGGTTTTGCATCAGAGCTTTGTTTACTTTATACACAGGGGATTATGAACGGGGTGTATCTATTGTCAAGAGGATTTATAAAAAGATTGGTAATCACACAACACTCCCTTTAAAGTAAAATATGGCAGCAACTCACACAATTTGTAGAATACAAAGAATAACGGAAATGTTCTTGCTCTGCGTGGCTCGTTCTCAGAAGACTTTTCCCTTGAAGGCAGGAAGTAGGACCACACGAAAGGTGGTGTGGAATATCCAATGAGCCAGTAATGAGAAAAGGAAATTTAATTTAATATGAAGGGTTGGGAAAGGAAATGTGATTTATTCCTCAAAAGAACTTGTTTGGATTGGTGGAGAAGAGTTTTCTGTAGGGGGTTGTGCGGTCGGACTTGTAGTTGAAGTGTACCGTTTGGGGAATAATGGCACGCTGTTAATGTGCACTGGCAGAGGGTCCCGAGGGAGCCAGCGGCACAAAGTCTTCCCGTCGTCCCTTTAGGGCAGTCCCGTGTGTAGGGGTTGGGGGAGGGGGCTGTATACCCATCCCCATCCCTTTGTCCCCTCCGGCTCGCAGGGATCATCCCGCCCCTCCCACCACCGCTGGCGGAAGACGGTCCGGGACGTGCACGACAGAAAATATCTTTCACGACAGCACTCCATAGCAGTCCCTCCTCCATAGCCCCATAGCAGTCCTCCATAGCAATACCATAGCAGTCCCTCCATAGCAGTCCTCCATAGCATACCATAACAGTTCTCCATAGCAGTCCTCCATAGCATACCATAACAGTTCTCCATAGCAGTCCTCCATAGCACTCCATAGCAGTCCCATAACACTCCATAGCATAGCACTCCATAGCAGTCCTCCATAGCAGTCCCATAGCATAGCACTCCATAGCAGTCCCTCCATAGCAGTCCATAGCATAGCATTCCTCCATACCAGAGACAAAAAAACAACAAAACTACTGCCAAAGAGAATAAAATTGCAGTACTTAAAGGTGTCCATCTCAATGGCGAGTAATTTCGACTTGCATTTTCAGAACTCCTTCACTTAAACTGATATAATATTAAACTTATAGTTTATAGACAGTAAGGTCAGTCGGGCATTCAACAGATAGCTACTAAGAATATTGTTGGGTATTTAAGGGTAATTTAGTCCTTGAATGTTAGGGGACTAAATTGTTCTTAAGGAATATATATTTATTCGGACACTCTCTGGAAGTCCGAATCGACCAACAATAAACTGCGAAGAATTAAGGACACCGCTAAGGAGTGGTCCACATCGAACCGGGAGAACAGAAGAGAAGAAGTCGTACTAACCAGACTTAGAATAGGTTACACCAATCTTACCTACATTCTTCTAATCACTAAAGATCAACTGCCAATATGCCCTAAATGTAGCTCTCAAATGAGCGTTCATCATTTCATCGAGGAATGCCCATATTACACTAATCTATTTACATGCAAAAACCTCCCAAGACAACTGCCGGCATCCCTGGTAAACCGTGAATCCAATGTAGCCAAACATATGTGCATTTTAAGAGAAACAGGCATATATGAAAAAAATGAATTAACCCAACAGTCAGGGCGTAATAACCATGATGTTGATTGCCCTATAACCTGATCCTAATCCTAATCCTATATTTATTTGGGTATTCTATCTCTCTTTCTGGGTTTCTGGGAAAAAGTACTAGAAATACACTATATACATACATATATATATAACTCTGTGTTGATGCCCCGTTTGATGATTTTTTCAATAGTTGAACTTTTATAAAACNATATACACATATATACATATATTTTAAACGTAAATTCTGCTAATATAGGTCAGATAATTTAATATCAGGGATGGGGCACTAAAATAAAAATAAAAGCTTGCCCTGAGCCATGGGTGTTTAGAATGAGATAGCAAACTGTAGATAGCCCCTCTCTCCATGACCCTATGTGGTTGAAAGAGAGGCTAAAAATATATTAAAAAAAAGAAAAAAAAATCTCAGGAATGTCCTGGTATACCCCATAGCCTACGCGAGTCTCCAACGGCCTGGAAGAACCATGATCATGCAGGAGCCATATAGACCCTGAATTCTGGGTATGCATCCTCATGGAAAAAAACAACTTCCGATAAATGTCAATCAGTTGGAATAATGGATTCGTTGTTTAATTAATAGGCTTTGTTCAAATATATTTAAAATAAAATTTAATGTGCATTTTTTAGATAAGTTGTACAAATTTGACCAATTATTATTAACTATATGAAGTTGTAAAATTGCATTTGTATATATTATGTTCCTAGATTTTACAGACTTTTATTCAGCTGACTGTACGTATTTTAGAAATAAATCTTTATCTATTGCAATAATAAAATGAATAAATAGTAGAAAGCACACATACATATCAATATATATATATATATA
>KZ808930.1:21647-32894 GCA_000696205.2 Oncopeltus fasciatus
CGTACCCATATATATATGCTAGGTTGAATCAATGTACTTCTAAAGATAATTATCAGAAGTAGTGTAACCGAAAGGACTTTAATTGTATTATTTTCATTGGGGAATCCTTAAATTAAGTTCAAAATCAAATTTTGTAAGGAAATGATGACACAACTAAAATACAGTCATAGCTTTGTTGCTAGCATATTTCTGCATGGATGTACGCTCAGTTTACACTGACTCCCCATGACGGGATTTCAAAGTGGAGACATCCTTAGAGACAATGGTTCAATGTTGTATGGGGGGGGGGCAGTGTCGTTGCACACAGAGAAGATCCCTCGCCTAATTTGCATCGAACTGCTACAGTTGCAGCCTGAGTGGGCGTTGCAGGACAGAATGATGTTTGTTAAGAGATTAGCGTATCGCTACAACCAGCCTCCATGTCTTTGCAGATTTATGTTCAAGCCACGCTTGACACGCTCTGTACGCACACAGGTAATTTACATTCTCTCCTGCTCCCCCCACCCCATCCCCTCTTCGGAGAGGAGCCGTTCGCGAATTTACATCTAACCCAATCAGACAGGCTCTAGTCCCTGTACGAATGTTGATTTTAAATCCCACCCTCCCAGTCGGCGGCTACCTCCTCCACCTGCGTCGATATAATTCCACGCCAACTTCAACCCCTCTAAATATGATTAGGACCACCCCTTCGGGGGTGGGAGGCATAAAAGCGGGATGAGACCCCCCTCCCTCCCTCACCGTTTCTGGTGCCATGCAAATAAGAAGTTTTTGTAGTTCAATTTGAACCTCTTCATAGGACTCTCTCCCGGAATTAGTCCTTTTATCGGCTAAATGTGGGGGAGGTGGGGTGGGTTTCGAGTTCCTTTTTCAATTTAACACGGAAAAGGTGTACTCCCTACTTCCTCTCGAGTGGGTGCCATCATGCTTGCATTAAAATTTTACCATCTGTAAAGAGGCAATTTTTGGATAGAGTATGACTCGTGGATGGCAGGTATAATGATAATGAATTTGGTGAGGTAAACATTTACTTATAAAATTAGGTTTAATATTATTTAAATTATTAGGGACCTGCTCACAACGGAACCCATCATGAGTGATATAACAGACAACATTAAAATAAATAAATTACTACAATAAGACAATAGGTTTCTAATTGAACAGCCATGTTTAAGTAGCTAAAAACAATATAATATAGCCCATTTTAATATTATATATTTATTTAATGTTAATATATAAGTGGAAAAACAAAAGAATATAACTCACTTACATAAAATAAATTTTTGGGAAAAAGTAGTCGCTTTATCAGGTGAAGAGTGACCAATTTTTCCCGAAAATTCAAAGTCTTATTTATATGTTTTAGATAATTCCTTTTATTAAAATTTTTTTAAATCTTTTGGTACATTTGGATTGTTTTCATTGCGTTTACAAGTGCTTATTTTTTGTACACACACACACACACACAGACTGACATATATATACATATATAACATAAAACTAAATAAGCACTTCTAACTACAATCATAATAAAATAATTTAGTCAAAAAAAAAAAAAAAAGTTACTAATCTAAATGGGAATTCGCTACGGGAAATAAACCGAGAAACTTTCTTTGTTAATTTTATCTGTAATAAATTTAAAAAAATAAGTATTATTAACTCATATGTATTTCATAATTAACTCATATGTATTAATTTTGGAATAAATAAAATTTTTAACATACAAGATATCATTTATTCTACATTCAATCCTTATGGTTTTCACATATAGAATAGCAGAATCGAATAAAATAAAGATAATTAGTTATCAAAATTATTAATAATTAAGTATTTTTTTATTGGAAATGAAAGAAAATAGGATGTTATTTAAAAGTCTTGTTAAAATAATATTTAACAAGTAAAATATTTTGTTACTGGTCTAAATATATAGTGACCAAATTTTTCATGAATTTCTTAACAATGTTTTCAACTTACACATTATTATAATTTATATATGATGCTTATAAGATTTTTTTTAGACAGCGGAATTGTTCATTACCTAAAAATTATTTATTAAGGGTTTTTCCATTTAATTTAACAACTGAACTGCTTTCTGTTCTGGCGTGAAATCAGATTATAAAAAGTGTATCATTCAAAAAATATTTCATTGCATTTTAAAATCGAAAGGAACCAAAATATTTTTTAAAAGAATCTTCTTTCTGGAGATTTAGTGTTTTTTATTGCATTAAAATAATGTATAAAACATAATAAATTATCCTTTTTCTTTAATACTTAATACAGTATTTTTTAAAATAAGGTTCAAATTAGTAGAGATTAAGTTTTGACGAAACAAATGGAAAAAAAAAAATTATTTATTGAATTTTTTCTCCGATCCCCTTGAATTTAATATGATTACGTTTTAATTGTTTAAAAGCTCCTAATTAGGGGAACGATGAATAGTATGAAATCGACCTTGAAAATGGTTTCTACACATATTTTAGTGCCAAATTTATGATTCAAATTAAAGTTAAAAATTATACACTAAATTGGTGAAATATAGTTTTTATGGGCATATTAAAATAGATTCAATAAATTTAATATATAACTTTGAACTGTAATTTGCATCAAGCATTTGTTGCCTAAAACGAATTGATGAAAAAATATAGTCATAACCTGTGCGTAAATTGCTGCAATTTAGGAAAAGTGTTTTACCAAGAACTCTTCCTTCAATTTGTTTTTATCACAATTCAGCGAATTTTCGAAATATTCTTCATAATTTATTGGTCAAGTAAATTGGAGAAAAATCAATTTAGGAATCGATATAACATTGATTCCGTTATCTAAGTAAAAATCACTATACTCCATGCTAATTTTCTGAAAAGATTAAGAATTAAGTCAATAATAATAATTATCATTATTAATTTGTAATTAATAAAAGAGATATAACGAAAATTTTACTCGCACAAAATCTATAATACCTAGAAATTTTTTATTCTCTAAAACAAAATTAAATTACATAACTTTACTAACTGTTAAATTTAATCGTTCCTTACAAACTTTTTAAAATTTCTAAGGAATTAGTTATTTTACTTATATATTACAGGTATATTAAAGTTTTAAAATATCAACAAATTGGTCAGAAATAATAATAAATTCTGTACGGATAGATTACATTTCATATGAATTTAATCGATTCTTGCAAATATCGATATTAAATATATAGGAATGGGCAACTATGGTTATAGATAGGAACAAGAAAGTAATTGGGGTAACCACAGAGCTTGTTTATGGAATAAATTGAACATTTAAAAAAATGAAACTAGTAAAATTTAGCTCTCATTTCATTTTTGAGTTTAGGATCCGAGCGGCTCACATATCATCCCCTAGCTCCATTCGTACCCTCTCCATTTTTTTTTTTTTTTTTTTTTTTTTTTTTGGCTAAAAAACCCAAAAAAAATGCTTTTAAAATTTTTTTTCCCCCTTGAATCTCCCCCCCCCTTTTTTTTTTTGTTTTTACTTCAGCAAGAGTAATATGCAGTTTAAAGAACCAAAATCAACCATATTTTTCTATTAATAAATAAATTAGGAATTACCAAGCAATTTCGTATAGTTACCTGAATGGTAAGAGGTGGGTTTACCTGAACCGTAAATTTTTATTTAGCTGCTAGGAAGGCACTATAAATTGATTTTTCATAATAAAATTTCGCAATTTCCAATTAAATTTACAANTTTTTTTTTTTTTTTTTTTTTTTTTTTTTCAGAGTACCCTCCAACTCAGATGAGAGAGGCTTATGTTGAACCCTCGGTCCCTACATTGTTTTCTTTTGTTCTTGGATCTAGAGGATTTGCTTATCTCTACGCTGCAGGAATCAACAAATGGAATTTTCTATTTTCCTCAGAGGCCATATTTTTATAATGGCAGAGTATTAAATTTATGAGAGGGGTTTATTGAAAACTAGACAGTTACCTAAGAAAAATACTTGAGAATTTTCTTCTTTTTTTTTTTGTTCGAACAGAAACTATAGTATTACCCCTTAAAATTTGCTTATTTACTTTTATAGATACACATTACCCAAAAATTAAAAAAAAAAAAAAAAAAAAAAAGTTTTCTCAGAAATGACATAATTGAATTATATTTAGGATTTAAGATCAATCTGTTTTAAAAATATACTCATTTCAAATAAACATGAACCCTAAATGGGATGAATTATGGGTTTTATTTCTAAAATTCCTCAAACGTCTGGAATTAGGGCCAGTATGACAAACGTCCTTTGCCCTACATTTCTCGTTCTAGTTAGTGGTTTTTTACTTTATAGGGATTACTTTAATTGAAGTGGAAAAGATTCTAAGTATTTTATACGTAATTCACGTTTTTTTGTTTTAATGAACTTGGACGAAGCTGTACAATTATAAGGAATAAAAAAAAAACTGAAAAACTTCACTTGATAAGAAATATATTTAATTAAAGATGAGCGCTTTCGAGACTCAATGTCTCATCTTCAGAGCCCAGGAATCTTTCAGACTAGAGTCTTCTATTGGACAATATACTCTCCATCACTATACTCTCGTCTGAAAGATTCCTGATGATAAATTTCATCGTCACCGACCAAAGTTTAACAGTTTTTTTACGTATGTTTTATTATTTTATTTATTTACATAACTTAATAGCTGCACGATTATTATTTTTTTTAAATTAAAAACGGAATAGTAATTTCTTTTCACTATACTTGATATATCGGCAGAGGAGTCATTGCAAGGACCTTAGTAAATATTGCATTGTTCCAACGAAATCAAAATGGTTTAAGTAATAAAATAACCATAATTTAGACACCGCAAATTATGGTTAATTTATTATATATGTAATTTGATCCAGGGCTACAACCTTTTGTAATTATAACTATTTTATAATAATCATAATTTGCTAGGAGGGGGGAAATCCCTATGACATAGGGGTTTTCTCTTGTCAAACGTCATAATCTACGTTTTTGTGAAGTTTTATTATCCTTATCATTTATAACTTAAAATAAATAGTTTGAGGACAGGCTTTGAAATTGGCAGAAGTCTAAATTGTTTTTATTTCTTAGAAATTTAGGTAGAATAATAATGAGGAAAAAATTTAAAAAATGTTAATAATAAGCCCCATTCCTAAAATTTATTTTGCGAACACACACACACACACACACACACACACACACAAAAACAAAAAAAAACAAAAACGAGTAAATGCTGAAACGCAGAAACTAGTTAACTAAACAGGTGTGGGGGGGGGGGGGAGTGCTCAATTATCCAAATTCATTTATTAATTGTATTTCATTTCTAAAAATAAGTGATAGAAAACTAAGTTTGCATTCATTCTATGTTAATATTTTGCTAATAACACTTTTAATAACGAAGATTATTCAATTGATGCGAGGGAATAGAATAAAAAATCTATCTGTCCCGGCCAGGACTCGAACCTAGGTATCCTGCTAACCGGGCCGGTATGCTAGATCCAGGTTCGAGTCCTGGCTGGGACTTTTTTATTCTATTCCCCCGCTTTAATTGAATAATCTTCGTTATTACAAGTGTTATTAGCAAAATATTAACATAGAATGAATGCAAATATATATCTATTCCCCCGCTTTAATTGTTTAAAATTTACGTGGGACAACGTACCACAATAAAATTAATATTTATTATTCAATTGAATCTCCTTTACCCTTCTTCATTCAGATAAAGAAAAAAAAAAAAAAAAAGCCTGTTTATCAACAAGTTTATTAACTAATCATAAAAATACATTTTACAGCTTTTATTTTATACAAATTCTTCCTATCGCTAATAATAATAAAGTTATAAAGACCTTGAGATTTCATCTCTCTAAGTCCCCTCCCTTCACCTCCTCTTCGATCGAGCCATTAACAACTCATGCAAGGCCATTGGCTGTTTACCAAAAGTGAAGAAGCTTTAGACAAACAGTTAATGACTAAACATGATTGAACAACAGAAATCCGAATAACAAATAACATAGAAATTAAATGTTGTATATAAATAATTATATCACTAAACTATAATAAACTATTATCATTATTGATTGGAAGTGGACTTCAAGTTATTGGCATCACACTGAAACATCCAGTACTGCTATCAAATTTAATGTGAAGACAGAGGTTTATCGGGCAGAGTAATTTCTTAGCAAGGAATAAATTAAGATGTGGCCTCCGTCCACCAACACCCCCCCCCACCCCTGCTGAATTAGAGCAGCCAGTGAGCGCTACAGGGGGTGGGGGTAGGGGGTGCTTTGAGTGGCAATGGTGGTTGAAGGGGTGAGAGGTTGTAGAAGGATACCTGTTGCACGCCCCGCTGGCCAGCCTCTACAGATTAGGAAGGATTCCCTCCAGCCAATATTATCCAACCCAATAGTCCGTCCGGTAGGAGCAGCCTATATCTCTCTTTGGGGGCCAACCTATCATAAACCCCCCGCTCTCTCTCTCTTCTCTCCCCCCCCCCTCTCTCTCTCTGTCTCTCTCTCCCTCGCTCACTCTCTCACACTCTCTCTCTTTTCCCCCTATCTCTCTCTCTCCCTACTTTCAATCCCACTCTCACACACCCTCTCCCTCCCTTCACTCTCTCTCTCTCTCCCCTCCCATGCCCTCTCTCTCTCTCTCTCTCTCTCTCTCTCTCTCTCTCTCTTCACTTATCACTGGTATTTTTTATTTTCCCTCTCGTCCTCTATCTCATTTCTTCTCAAATTCGCTGAACCCCTTTTCCCACAATCACTCTACCTCCCTCCTTCTCACTGTCTCACTCTCACTCCCTCAGAGAGAGATTTCTTTCTCAAGTTTGCTGAACCCTGATTTCCCACAATCTCTCTTCCTCCCTCCCTCCCTCCTTCTCTCTCTCTCTCTCTCTCTCTCTCTCTCTCTCTCTCTCTCTCTCTCTCTCTCTTTCTCCCCTCCTACGCCCTCTCTCTTACTCTCACTCCTTCTCTCTTCACTTATCACTGGTATTTTTTCTTTTTCCCTCTCGTCTTATATTTCATTTCTTCTCAAATTCGCTGAACCCCCTTTTCCCACAATCACTCTCCCTCCCTCCTTCTCTCTGTCTCACCCTCTCTTTCTCTTTCTCCCCTCCCACGCACTCTCTCTCTCCCACTCCTCTCATTTCTTCTCAAATTCGTTGAACCCCCTTTTCCCATAATCTCTCTTCCTCCCTCCCTCGCTCCTTCTGTCTCACTCTCTTTCTCCTCTCCCAAGCACTCTCTCTCGCTCTATCTCTCTCTCTCTCTCTCTCTTCCCCTTTCCACGCCCTCTCTCTCTCTCTCTCTCTCTCTCTCTCTCTCTTACTTTCACTCTTTCTGTCTTCACTTATCACTGGTATTTTTTCTTTTCCCTCTCGTCCTATATTTCATTTCTTCTCAAATTCGCTGAACCCCCTTTTCCCAAAATCTCTCTCCTCTCCCACCCTCTCACGCTCTTTCGCTCTCTATCTCTCTCCCTTTATCTCTCCTTATCTCTCTCTCTCTCTCTCTCTCTCTCTCTCTCTCTCTCTCTCTCTCTCTCTCTCTCTCTCTCTATCTTTCCCTTACGTTTTTGGTTATACCAACCTCTTTCCACCGGATATCCCTTTCTCTTATTCTGCTTGCAATGTATCTTACCCAATTCACATACATATTTATATATATTCAAATGTATAAGCAATGTGTATCGGTATTATTTAAGTGGAGGAAGAGGATGAGGGATTCCGGACGACTGCAGCTACCAAGGCCCTAAAAAATCAAGTCATTAGGAGGAAAATTAGAAAAAATATCTGCATATCTGCTTGAACGTACCTCTCTCCCTTATGAAATACATTACTCTGGTTTTATTAACTTCGTCATTTCCCAAAGAATATTTCAATTCTCGGGGAACTGAGTGTTTAGCTTTGGCCGTGGAATAAGTAGTTCATTCACAGATTACTTATATGGGTTTCATAATTTAAAAATAAAATATCTATTTATAAGGATTATAAATTATATGTTATGCATAATTTTTAATTTACTGATGTGTCCAAATTCTAATGTGTATTTACATCATAAAAAAGAAATATTAAATTTTAAATTTTAGTATCCCTGAAAATGGACACAAAGAAAGCAATTTGGATCGTTGCAATTTTTCTCTCCAAGTAAAGATATAAGGACGTGAAAAGAAAATCATACTTTAAGAAAGACTATATCTCTGATCTTATTTAATACCAAGTAATTTTTACCTGTACTTGTGATTTATGAGTTATAACTATATTTATAGAGTAACAGCAAAGACTGACTCTCGCCTTCATCATAGCCCTGAAGATGGCCTACAATTTAAGCCGAAACATTGGCAGATAATTTAAAAGTTACTAATTTTTTTAAATTTGTATTTTTTTGGATCTACCGATCCAAATTTTTTTAAATTTTATATTTTTTTGTATTTTTTTTTTCTGGACGAACCCCAACAAAAAGAAAAAAATCTAGAAATGAAAGAGTAAGTGAATCTTTCTCAGGGGAGAAGACTGTTAGATCGGTGATGTCATGAAATAAAACTAAAAACGCTAAATAAAACATTATTAACTTGTTTACGGTTAATCAGTAGTTATTGTGTTCTAGTAAAATATTGGTTAATATATATCAATGTATAATATTTTTACGAATCATATTTTAAGCTTTTTAATTTTAGTGGGTTGACATTTTTCAGAAATTGTAACTCACGGTACCACCCTGAATAGCTCTGTTTGCTAAATTTAAATCTGCTAAAACCCGATAACTACCATTTCTATATTATAGGAATAAGGGAGTGACGGGTAGAACGAAATTTGATAAGGAACATGGCATTTGTGGAAATGAATAAATCCCGCACAGGGAGGGTATACTGCGTGATATGGAGACGTGTAAATGTTGCTAAGTGGGGGAATTGCCCCTTATGGACTGACCATACAATGGGGAACGGAAGGGGGTGGGTTGGGGGTTGTTCCAGGTAGCAGTCAGTAAGCGGTCCTGGAGCTTCGTTAGCAGACCGCCCCTCCCCCCTCCATTTTCGTCCTGCAGGACACTGGGGCCGCATGACAAACAGTCAGGGACCCCACTAATTGGCCCCGAATTCCTAGGCCGAAAGCGAGGACGGTGGCTCCTCGATGGCTCTCAATGCAGAAAAACAATGGAACTGGGGAAAAAAGAAAACATTGGAAAGGCTCATTCCTTTGGGGAGGACAGTGAGAATTGCTAATGCACTGTCACTTTTTTTTTTCTTTTTTTTTTTATGGTCTATAAACGAATGAGGTCTGTTACGGTTTTTAGTAATTTTCAGAAGGGAGAAGAAGGCTTATATCTGTCAAACATGACCGGCATAAATCATGCAGTTTAACATTTTTTTTTTTCGCACTAATTACCGACATAAATAACCTTGAATGGATAAACAACAAGAATACCGGAAAGAACATTGAAACTGCAAAATTGTTAACTGGCGAGGTGGAGGAAAGTGTTCAAACCCTTCTAGGTACACTCTTAAATATCTTTCTTTCAATATCCCCATTAGACAGAACTTAATGATAATTGGTGCCTTGCAATTCACAACTTATATAATGTACTGTCAATCAATGAATGAGAAAAAAACAGCTGATATTAAAGGTGTTCTGACCATATATCGCTCTGATGATACAAACATCATTCTATGGTCTGTAACGATACTTCTTTTCATTCACTTTATTATTTTTATTAATCAGTTATTTTTTTAAAACCTCTTATGGTACCACTTAAGTCCATAGGTAGGATATCTGCAGATAGCTACTCCATTCCAGCCCATGAATTAGTAGACAATTATAATTGTGGAATATGATCGTACAACTATCTCCTTTGTATAGCAAGTTCCTATTATGTCTCTGATGATGATTGAAGGTTAAATTAAATGGTAGTGTGTAAAATTGGTACTAGCTATAGTTGTCTCTAGGAAATTTCAAAAGTTTCATTTGCAGTCAATTATAATTGTTCTTCGTCCGATTCCAATAGAAACTCACCCCTTCAACAGCTTGCAAATATAAAGAGGTTTCATACAAAATTCGTCAAAGTTACAAGTATTTTTTAATTTTATCTCTTTTTAAAAAAAAGTTATAAAACAATTTACATTTAGCAACTGTTAATTTCTATTAATTTTGAGAGTGTTAACGATTTTCAATTTTGTCTCCCTTTTGTGAAAGGGAGCGTCCAAACCCCATCTCCACAGGGAAGGCAGATGCCAGGAGACAGATCGGGCTCGGGCGTTTGGTTATAAACATTACTTTAAAATAAACTTATCAATGTTGAACTTCATTGGAATAAACTAAATACTATTCCCCATGAAACGAAATTTGTACTAAGACTGCACTTTTCAGACAATTCCCACGTTTTATCCGTCCGATTTCGCTCAATGACAAACTCATTTTTTTTATTCACTTTTGATATTTATTTGCTAAGCCATTAAGAAAATTAAAAGATTATGCAATAGATTCAAGTGAATAGAATAAAAAAATTGTACGACCTAACACCATATCACAAATCATACTACCTAACAACACATCACAAATCATACTACCTAACACCACATCACAAATCATATTACCTATTACCACACCTCAAATCATACTACCTAACACCACATCACAAATCATATTACCTATTACCACACCTCAAATCATACTACCTAACACCACATCACAAATCATACTACCTATTACCACACCTCAAATCATACTACCTAACACCACATCACAAATCATATTACCTATTACCACACCTCAAATCATACTACCTAACACCACATCACAAATTATACTACCTAATACCACTGGGATTAAATACCACGACTAATTTCAGTATTTAATAAAAGATTATATTGAATTTGGCCATAATATAACAATTTACGGTTAAAGTAAACCACCATTTTTATTTGCTGTACAATTCTAAATATATCACTTTATCAAAAAAAAAAAAAAAAAAAAAAGTTTCATTACTCTAAACTCATTACTACGCTTGATAAATAAAAAAAAAGAACCTTTAACAGACGCATTTGACATATCAGATAATTTCTCGCCGCCATTGGTGTAATTTTTCTCGATAATGAAATTATTCTTTTGTTATTTATATGAATGCTACATACCGGATTTCATTAAGAAAAACTACACTGTGGCCTGTACAGTATAGACTCACTCACATATATTTATTTATTTATCGATTGTAATTTTTGGTATTTAGTATGTAGTTTCAGAAAAGTAAATAATGAATTATTATAATAAAAAAATAATTATTTTTAT
>KZ808930.1:52054-63524 GCA_000696205.2 Oncopeltus fasciatus
TATTTACCGTTTCTTCTTCCGGGTTGGACCGTGTCAAATTGGTGTTATTTGCCGAGCTTTCGCACATCATGTGATGGCTTCTTCAGGGCTGAAAAGAGAATGAGAGTTGTAAAAGAGAGATTTTTAAAATCCAGGTGGTATATAATTGAAGAAGCCATCACATGATGTGCGAAAGCTCGGCAAATAACACCAATTTGACACGGTCCAACCCGGAAGAAGAAACGGTAAATAATTATATTTTTGTTAAAGAGGTATTCAATTTTTTGTTTATTTATTAATGTTTTAAAAAATCAATACTTTATACACAAATTATTTGGCGTATATTTTAATACTAATAAAACAGGATCAAATTTTTTTAATATTTTTAAAAACTGAATTTTTTTTTCGGTTTAAAACAATTTAATAAAATGCTTTTTTGAAAAAGAGACTGAGCATTGGAGGAAGATAAACCTTTATTTATATTCAACATATTATTTATTTTTCCAAATGACTTATTGACAATTAATATATTAATTATTGCTTGATAAATATCCAAATTTATGGAACGAATAGAATCATTTTACAAATGATGGACCAATGAATTTACAAATAGTTTTAAAACAACATGATGCAATTAAATTCAATTTTGGAGAAATACAAGCATAGTATAAAACCAGAAATAGGAAATCAGTGTTTTAAGATAGTTTAGACAATATTGGTATAAAAATAAGAACTTAATTAGTAAATTTGTTTTGTTCAAGATTACCTTTGTTTTTAAGGAATTAGTTTTATGACAAATCTTTCACTTATGTCATTCCAATGTGGGATAAATATTGTAAATTATTTCCTAAGACTTGGATTTTTATTAGTAATAGTGATCGCATATGCTGGAATTGAGGATTTATAAACTTGATCTTGTAGAACCTTCCATAGCCTACCAAATTTGTGAACTACCAATAGCATTTTTCATGACTAATATCTCTTCAAATTTTTTCTTGAAAAAATTAACGTTCGTTATTTTAGCCATCTTTAAAGTAAACTTTTAACTCTTTCATGAAAAATTGTTCAAGAATCAAAATATAAATTTTCAAATTTGCGTCCCTTCAGCAACATGAATAGCTTGATTTCTTCATTAATAATTAATAGCTACACAAATATGTAACTGGTATACTGAATATATTGCTCCAAGAACTACTTAATTCCAAGAGAAGCCATTGAAAACGGTGGAATAGCGTACAAACGTCGACGTGAAGAAATAGTTGCCGTTCAACATACGCGAAGGGTGCAATAAAGCCCCCAGGACGAAATATTCCAGGACGAAGGACTTACTCATGTATATATATTCGTTGGACGAGGAGAGCTGGCGCCGACAGCCGTCCACTTACCTTACCTTTATTGACTCCGAGGAGAGCCTTAGCTTCTCGCATTCAGGAGTCACGAATTGTTTTGTCAGCGTCCTAAACCCACAACATTTAGACGCATCTTTGTTTTAAGGAAACAAATCGCTTAAGCGTACGATGCCTTCGGACCTCTCCTTATGCAGAGGGGGTTCAGACTTCGCGTCACAGTTTTATTGGGACTTATACATATTTCTACCATGTTTGTCACTAACAGAGTGCCCTTTTCCCCATAATTCATAAATAAATGGCGTAAATAGAGGTTTTGGAATTCAATAATAGTTTCTCCATATATTTCTTGGGGGTTTGAATAATATTCCTTCTGTAATTATTGCGACACTTGCAAATAGAAAACATTTGAGTTTCAGACAGAGTTTTGTCTCTGCTATGATGAAGTCTACAGTGTCGAGAACTCCCCTCTGATGATGGTAACACAGAAGTAAGGCACTGGAAGGGCGTTCTCTATCATCTCCTTACCTGAACTTCCAGCTGGGACTGAGAAGGGCTCGCCCTAGGAGCCCTCCAGAGTTCCAGACAGAGCATGCGCAGTCCTCTCTGAAATGATGAAGTCTACAGTGTCGAGAACTCCCCTCTGATGATGGTAACACAGAAGTAGGGCACTGGAAGGGCGTTCTCTATCATCTCCTTACCTGAACTCCCAGCTGGGACTGAGAAGGGCATATCCTAGCGCTTTCCCCAGTTCCAGACAGAGCATGCGCAGTCCACTCTGAAATGATGAAGTCTACAGTGTCGAGAACTCCCCTCTGATGACGGTAACACAGAAGTAGGGCACTGGAAGGGCGTTCTATATCATCTCCTTACCTGAACTCCCAGCTGGGACCGAGAAGGGCTCGCCCTAGCAGCCCTCCCCTGAGTTATTGGTCCTCCCTGGCTCTCCACTAATGGGAAATGGGGATTTAAAGCGGTCGAATGAAGGCGGTCTTCTCAATGGCCTCTTCTTCCCTTTCAATCAAGAGACATTAATCAAAAAGACCTTACTTCTTAGAATGAAAAATCAAAATGGCTCCTTCAACCCAATTATTACCTCTTTTATTCAGATAAATACATACATTTTTCAATTATACTGATTCGGTCTTTCATTAGTATTTATGTAACTATTTACCGAATAATAAGTTAAACTACAAACTTTAACCTGACTTATAAAACGAAGGTTATAAATGAATGCCTTTCAGTCAAATAGAAAACCTTTTTCATAACTGATAAGTGTTTTGCTGTAGACTAGTCTGTTCTTATAACCAAAATAAATTTAATAAAACATTTTTTAGCCGTATTTTCGACCTGCATTTTTAATCCTACACCTGCTGTGCAGTATACAATACACATATGAACATTCTTCCTTCTTGAATCCTGGGAGAAAAGGTCCTTATCTCTTTTAGGGTCAGGACTCCGTCGCTTCTTGTGACTTTGATCAAGGACTATAATTTTAGCAGATTTCCAATAGGAACTTTAGATCTCTTCACGTTAGCAACATGACGCTAATATTGAAAAATTCTATTGGTCTTCACCTATTTATGGATAAAATAAAAGTCATTATATAAATTATAAATACGTGTCAATTTATTTCCTTATAAAAAAATATGAATTTATCTTGAATAATATTTAAAAGATTCGTAAGACCATTATCAGATAAAAATAGGTAAAATTTTATTTAATTTTTTTAAATGTAACTTACAAATTCAACATTATTATTCAATCGTATGTAATATTTTAAGGAATAAATAAACCAAATTTCTTACTAATATAATTTTTATAAAACGTTGAAGGAGTTAGTAAATGTCTGAAAATGATGATGGGAGAGAGAGAGTTTTTAGAGATGTAAAATTTAAAAAGTTAATGTCTGTAATTGAGGCTATCAATTTCGTGATTCCCTCTTTCTTTATAGAATTACGTAAAATCTACTTCGATCAGGCTCAGTTAGAGCTTGATATACTTCATTATTATCATTTTTGATTGTTAATAATGTTTATTATTATTATTTAATCTACAGTGAATATTGTGATAATGGTTTATATTATATAATANAATTAGACATTTTTAACACCAAAGAAAGGTATGATACGTCCACGTAAACGACTTAAAAACAACTGACTTTTGTAAACAAATGACTAACAAACAAAATAGCGTTTAGAGATAAGCAAATCCTTTGATAGGCTAAGAGCGCATTCTATTGGAATTAAAACGACATTTTAAACTTGCATACCTGGTATGATAATAATGATGTTATATAGCACATTTGATATCTAATATAAAACTATGAATATTATAGTTATTCGGCGCTGGTCCAGGAATTTAAGTCCATTTTGACGTCTCTGCGAAGGTCATCTATGCATAGATAAGCAAGACAAAAAAAGTAATGGATTTGTTTAAATACCGAGAAATAATTTGCTGCAGCGCCATTTTTCCACCCCTGTGATTAGGGGTAGCTTCCTGAGAAGTAAGGATTTTCATCCATACAATACCTCATTTCATGTGTTTACAATCAGATTGCACAAAAATTATATGAGTGGTACTCTGATTGATGCTATATTTCCTTTTGCCGCAACTGTTGCACACTCTGGTGAGGAATTAATATACTACTTTTGTACAGATGACTCTTCTAGGGACTATTCGTATATGATTCAGCCTCTTAAAGCTGATCAGAAATTATAAAATTCGTTGAACTTGCAGTTTTAGTTAGCCAATTAGTACTGAACTTGAGTTATAAAGTACTGAAATATAAATTAAATTATCAAAATAATAATATATAATCAGATGGTCTTAGTAGAGTATTAACTGTGAAAAAAGAAGAGGTTATATTTAGGTTTGAGGCTGAAATTTTTTTTTTTTTTAAATAAATCTTTATTTATTACATTCTGTTATATAACATCTTATAATTTGATGACTTAAAATAAATGTACATGTATAAAAATAATATAAATAAAATAAAAGAAAGAAAAAATATAATGAAATAAAAATAAAATTAACAATAAATAAATAAATGGTCATCACTGTGCAGGGAGAAGGGGCCCATCGACCCCACTCCCAATAAGTTTAGGCATTAAGGCCCAGGAGGTCGCGAGGCCATCTCCGTTTTAGTCGCCGGGGAGGATTGTGGGGATTGGAGTCCGACGACAGGGATTGGGCAAATGGATTGGGATGAAATTGGAGTTTACTATGGAAGAGTTTGAAGCGGGTGGAGATAAGGTCTTTGACAAAAGGAATATTAAAGTCGTGATGAAGGGTAGAGTTGGACACATAATATGGAGCGTTAGCAATTATTCTAAGAATTTTGGACTGAAAGGATTGTATTCGTTGGATATTGGAAGGTTTAGCGGCACCCCCACAGTTCTGCACCGTAGGTCCAGATTGGTCGTATTATGGTCTTGTATATAGTCAGTTTATTTTCTAATGTGAGCTGTGAGCGCCTATTTATAAGGCTGTATAAGAGTCCGTAGCGTCTGTTGAGTTCTTGTCGTTTGATTTTAGTATGTTCATTCCAGTTGAGTCGTGAGTCAAGGTGGAACCCTAGGTAACGGACTAAATCAGAGAGAAGTGTAGGTATGTTATTGTATGTAACATTAATAGGAGAATCTTTTCTTAGTTGAAAATTTACTTTTATGCATTTGGACTAATTTATTTTAATTCTCCATTTACTGCACCACTGCTGAATAGCATCAAGGTGGTTTTGTAAAATGTTAGAAGCGGTTTTGGAATCAGGGTGGGAGGAGAGGATAGCTTTGTCACCTGCAAAGAGTATTAGGTTGAGTAGAGATGTCTGCAGTATAAAGGATAAAAAGGATGGGTCCAACCACATTTTTGTTTAAGGGTATTTGAATTGTTTTTTCCGTTCAGCCATTTTTCGTTTTATTACCATACTTTCATTCCTTTGTAAAAGTCATACGGTTGTAAGAGGAAGGCAGTAAAGGGAGACTAAGAAGTCTTGAGCTTCCTTGGTTAGGGGGCGGCAAACAACCCCCTTCACCCCCTGCGACAGTGGTGAATGAGGAGGAAGGTCTTCGGTAAATCGATGTGGAAGACAAACCTTGCTCCTCTTCAGTGGAATGACCTCTTGAGGAAATCGCTCCCATGTCTGACATCCTGATTGATGGCTATATGGGAGGTTGCGGTCTCCTGCGGGAATCTTCTTCCGACCCCCCGTCGTCTCTTCTTTCACATGTCAGTATATCCCCTTACGATTCAGCTTACTAAATGCGGAGTATTTTAAGGGGGAGAGAGAGGGGATGAGGGTCCTTGCAAAGGAGCATAGGGTCCTTGTCAGATGATATTGTTCTAGACAGAATACAGATGGCATTTTCGAGGGTGAATAAAACTCTTTAATAGAATTTGCCAATTTAAAAGAGAAAGACAAATTTAAAACCTTTGTTATTAGTGTATTCCAAAGTAATTTAGCTAATGGGATTGTTCTCATGACAGATTTATTAAAAATTTTTTCCGATCATACCTTTTTTTTTTGGACCAATAGGAGAGGGGATTTGCAAAAATCATAAGTGCTACTATAAGAGGTTTCTTTATTATTTTCCAAGTAGCAATCGTAATCATTTTAAACCTAGAGTAATGAAACCATAAACATATTTTGTATTTATGGAAGACATGTTTAAGACATTACACAACAAAATAATAAGAATTGTCCATAAAGTTTAGACTTGCCAAACACTGATCTCTTGCAGTCTAATTAAGTGTTTTGGAACTAATAATCTAAACTGCCTCTAATTTGGGCATTTTCTGCTAATAATATACATTATTTACTTTATAAATATTCAGAGACAATATATAAAATAAAAAATGAAATAATGTAATTCTTATAAATGTAAAATTCCTAACCTTATTCTACACTTAATCTAGGTTAGTTCTGCACTGGACAGACTTTTATTGACAAAATACCCGCTAATTATTATAGGTATTGCGACTTATGATATTATAGGACCCTCACCATGATCCTAAGTGGTTAAACAGGGTGTTATTTGCGACAATAATTATTATTATATATTATTGAATTAATATTCTATAAAATGTGAAAAATTAAGACTCTGTCTCTGAATTATCTCTCAGTACTTTCAATATTCTTATGAATTCTCTTTTACCCATCCCATTATGGCTGATTCAAAACAGGAAAGCTTTGTTTTGGAGTCAGATACACATGCCTTGCAAGAAAAATGTTATCTATAAGTATAAATCACTTAGATATTGAAAAATTCGATTAGCTTACGTACCTAATGCGTGACAAACATCAAACTCTATGAGGGGAAAAAACGTGCAATATAGAAATTGATAATTCGCTGAAGAATGGTTGTCAAGGAAGAAACTTAGATTAGAAAGGATGTGAATTTAAGAAAGTTTAATGTTACATCCAAAACCGATTTACAAATTACTAAGTAATAGCATTTGATTACCAAAATGTGGTTCTTCGCGATTTCTATTCCCTTCTTATCACAAATTCCCTAAAATAATATTTGATAAGCGGCCAACACTAAAGTAGCAAAATTTCGCCCTTTTTGCAGAGTGGAAGGGCCTTCTCTGAGTGGTTAGCGTAAGGGCAAAGATAAATAAGACAGCTCTCGTCCCGTGGTTTGAGCCGGGATTAAGGGATGTTGGGAAGGGGCTCGCGGCTTACCTAGCCTTGCTCAAAGGGCCTGCACGTCTACGGTGCTTCCAACTCTGAAAAGGGTTTGTAGCTGCCCTGAAATGGAAAGGTCAATCCCAGGAAAAATTCAAAAATACTCCCACACAAAGTTGGAGAAACAATTTTGACAACGAATAGGTTTATCACTATTCCATTAGCAATTTATTCTTAGATATCGTGGATGTATTTATTTCTATTTTTACACTAATTAATATCTCCAAAATCTATGATAAAAGACTTACAAATAAAGGGATTATGATTGTATTATAAGTATATAGAAAACAATTACTTTAAGTTTTTTACACTGACTTAGAAACACACACACTCACATATATGGGCTGCGGGTCAATAATAACTTAAAAACATAAATAAATTGAAATTAATTTATTACAATAAATAATTATACCCACTAATAACAAATAATTTACAGACTTTGACCCCAGGAGGTAACGGGGCCATCTTCGTTTGAGTCCACGGGGAGGGTTACAAGAGTTACAAATAAAGGGATTATGATTGTATTATAAGTATATAGAAAACAATTACTTTAAGTTTTTTACACTGAATTACAAACACACACACTCACATATATGGGCTGCGGGTCAATAATAACCTAAAGACAGAAATAAATTGAAATTAATTTATTACAATAAATAATTATACCCACTAATAACAAATGATTTACAGACTTTGACCCCAGGAGGTAACGGGGCCATCTTCGTTTGATTCGATGGGGAGGGTTGTAGGGATTAAAGTTGGAAGGCAAGGTCTGTGCTAATGGCTAAGGGTGGTATGGCAGTTTACTGTGGAAAAGGCTGAAGCGGGAAGAAATGAAGTCTTGAACAAACGGTATATTAAAATCGTGGTGGAGGGAGGAATTGGATTATTTGGAAGGTTTTGGATTGAAAGGACTGAATTCGTTGGGTGTTGGAAGATGTTGGCTGAATCCCAGATTTTTAAACCATATGTCCATATTGGTCGTAGTAATGTTTTGTAGAACATCAGTTTGTTTTCTGTTGTAAGATTGGAGTTCTTATTCATGAGTCAGTATAAAAGTCCATATCACCGATTGAGTTCTTGTCTTTTAATTTTAGTATGTTCTCCCCATGTAAGTCGTGAGTCAAGATGGAACCCAAGGTATAGTCTTTTTTCCGCAGTTAGAAATAAACTTGAACTCATTTTGCAATAACAGATAATAATTAAATTTACTGCCCTTACTGACTAAAGAAAATAAACACAAATAAATCACTCATTATAAAACAGGTTCGTTTCAAATTACTTGATGAAATCATGTAGCACCAATAGACACGAATGCTCACATTGAGGCTCTTTGAGAATTTCTAGGTACACATCAATACCATATAATGTGACGAGGTATAATTGCGAATGGTGGCAGATATAAACAAAGAGAATAAAAAATATTTTCAAAAATTATTACTTTGAAAATTTACTTAATGAAGCTAGTATGGTTGAGTGGCTCCGATTTCTCCCTTTAGTTGGCATTAACTTTTTCAAGTTAACATTTTCGTGAGAGCAAACTAAAAATAGTATTTTTAAATATTAATTTGGTTGTTATTTATTATCCCACGTAAATTTCAAACAATTAATGAGAGGAATAGAATAAAAAAATCTATCTGTCCCAGCCATTGTGTTGGGAATTTAATAAGTTATTTAGCTCGTCCCGGTGTGTAATAGAAACATTCCGGCCCGACAAGCAGGATATCAAGATTCGTGTCCTGGCTGGGACAGATAGATTTTTTATTCTATTCCCTCTGATTAATTGTTCACAAATAAATTACTTTCAGCTAACTTAAATAAATTAAAAGTGCTTATTTACAAGGAGGCTTTAGAACAACTTCCTAAATGTGTACAAGAAATTTACACTCTCAAATTAATATCACTAATACTTCAAGAGCCAAGACCAGCCTGATGCTCAATTATTGAATGAAATTTTAATTTTTATATCTTAAACTTGCTACAATTTAATTTCAATCAAAATTACTAGAGTACTATAGATAATTGTGTGTTTTAGCTATTTGACAGGAAACAATAAAGTAAATTAGTATAGGAAAGAGAGAACATAAACTTGAAATAACAGTGGTGGGAATGCATATCCCTGCAGAAACGGGTGAACCATAATAAACCTTACAAGGGAGCTTTATGAAATAAGCAGACTTTATTCCAGGCCGCAATAAAATGTCTAAAATAGCAGAGATGAAGCAGTAAAGGTTGTGAGATGATCCCGAGTTGATGTCGGCAATTGGGAGAAATGAAATCATACAGCACTTAATGGAATGCATTCCTTCTGCTGAAAGTAATAGAGGTAGGGTCGTTTTGCAAAAGGTTATGTTCCCGCCCCAAGTAATATTTTCATTAATTCGCAGCTATTTCTCCGTCTCATTTAAATGGCGGTGCCTCTAATATTACGTATCGAATGGGCTCATGGCGCCAATGGCCGCTTCCGAATTAATGTCTTCCATGCAAAGAAGCCTTTGCATTCATAGCAGAGCCCATCCTAAGCTTGAATGCTACTAATGTTTATTAGCTTAGAGTCAAGAGCTTACTCAAAATTTTATTAATTACATATAACTTTGTATTAGCTACAGCTTCCTAATCTAATTTGAATTATTAGTTGAGAGAAACATATCTGGATTTGCCCAATCCCAGGAAGTTCAATTATGTCCAATGGGACTTTTAGCTAAAGTATTCAAAGTGCAATGATAATTGAAAAAAAAAATATAATTTTTGGTTGGTTTTCAGTCAAGGTTGATCGAAAAAAATACAATTTAAAAAGTGTTTAATTTTTATTAAATTGTATTTTTTTTATTTTTTTTTTTATCAACCTTGACCGAACCCAAACAAAAATTGTCTGCTGATAATCTCTACGGTCAAAAGCTCTCTATTTGAAAAAAAAAAAAAAAATATGAGCTATCTTTAATACTTTACAATTATATTTTTTTCTTCTTCTAGAAGTGTAAACCTCTCTTTTAACCATTTAGAGTCATGGTTGCTGTAGCCTTTGGCTACAGGTTGCTGTGCCATTCTGAAAACCCATGACTCAGGAAATGTTATTGTTTGTGAATAAAAGCTTGCCCTGAGCGGGATTTGAACCCGCGTAGCGTCAGGATTACGAGATCCGTACGGATCCCATGAGCCATCCTGGAGACCCAAATTATATTTTTAAATTTTCACAATTTTTTTTGTTAATTATTTATAACTCTGTATTAGTTACAGCTTCCTAATTTAAATTGAATTATTAGTTGAGAGAAACATTTCTGGATTTACCATATCGCCCCATTACGTAGTGTTTTAGGTATCCAAAAAAAAAAAAAAAATCTAAACAAATCAACAACAGATTTGAGCCAACAGATTTCTATTCATCCATTGATCTTAAACACTTAAAAAATTGATGAGAAATTCAATATACTTTAAAATGATTACCACACAAATCTAGTAATAAATAAACCAGTGAAGCAAATAAATTATTCAATATTATTTTATAGACTGATTATTATATACGTAGATTGAAATTATTTTATTATATTAAACAATTAATAGATCTTTCAAAATAATGTTACATTTAAAACCAAGTATAAAATACATTTTTAGATAGCAACAAGTAAACCAGTAATACAGTTTTTAAAACATTAGTATAACTAGCCCAAACTGTTTTGGCTGACAAACTGGGAAAAAAAAAAAAAATGTTAAGAATAAGCAATGAATTCAATTTAATTCTTTTGTTGGACATTTTAAGCCCAATTTTAGGAAAAGGAAAATTTGTATTATAGTTTTTTAGAAAATCAGAACTGAAGAAAACAAATAAATAGGACATTTGAGTTTTAACACAAAGAAGCAAATTTCATCTTTCATTGAATATTCGTATATTTTATATGAATTTAAATATAGATTTGTGTTTTGCCTTATATTAAATTTAAATATATGGAAAAAATACATTAGAATGATTAGGGAAGGTTTGGATGTTTTCAAAAAGCAACACATTTTTCCTATTAGTTTGGCTGTAAGTAGTCCGTTTCGTCCTCTATAAAACAAAGAGGTTAAATGAGAGAGGAAAATTATGTATATGTTAATTATATGAATTATTAATTGATAATTGATTATTTTATTTTATTATCAATAACTATATTTAAAGTGAGGTGCGGAGAACCAGAAATTATTCTTGTCTCCTTCGGTTGCGTAGTTGGTAGCGTACCCGTCAGAAAGTGTGAGACCCTGGTTCGATTCCTGGCTAAAGTAGAGCTTTTTTTTCTGTTTCCCGATTTAAATTGTTGATAATATTTGTTTTACCTTATTAATAATATAACCCACAATCCCGCTTTGCAATAATAATTATATTCAATTATAATAGAGTTATTACGGTGGTAACTTATTTAATCTTCAAATACATATTTTTCGAATATTATTTTTCTTTGTATTAAAAATTAAATAAATAATTAAT
>KZ808930.1:77238-88084 GCA_000696205.2 Oncopeltus fasciatus
CTAAGATGATTTTAGTTGGGGTTCGGTCAAGGTAGATCCAAAAAACACAAATTTAAAAAATGTATTTTTTAATAAAGGATTCCTTATTAAAAAATACATTTTTTAAATTTGTGTTTTTTGGATCTACCTTGACCGAACCCCGACTAAGAATAATATCTAAGAATAATATCTACGGTCAAAAAAACTCTCCTTTTGAATATTTTTAATATAGTGCAATGAAACTGAACAAAAATTTATTTATGGATAAATGTTGTGTTTTGTATGTCATGGAAATTTCATATACAAATATATTTCATAAATTAAGGATATTGAAGAATCAGCATAGTTTATGCACTTTCTGGAATTTTTTAAAATTAATTTGTATAGATATTATACCCAGGAGATAAAGGGTAAGATCTGAGAAAGTGGTCAGGATTCGTAGTTAAGGGCTCAAGCTATTATGGCCAAAGCGTCCTTAAAAGGAAGATGGAAATTTTTTAACAAATAAGGTATTTTACCATGAATATATCATGAACTTACCATGAATATCTCGACAATTATGGAGACCATGATTAGAAAAGTATTTCCTATTACTTCCGAAATTTGGTACATTACTTTATAGCCAGATTCTACTTAATAATGTCGAAGGAAGTTTGTTTTAAGTTGAGAGCAATAATAGTGAATAGATAATTTGTAGTGGTGTTAATATCTTATATATTTCTGTATTTATTTATGTTTCAGGTTAGTCAAGAGTCCAGGTGGAGACTTAGTTTACGAACGTAATCACAGGTAGGAATGAGGTCACTATATAAGTAATGATGTGAATACACATATATACATACACACAGATATATATATATCCTTTTTTGGTATCCACCAGTGATGGCACGTTCATTGAATCAGAGATCAAAATTACTCCTTATATTTTGATTTTATTGTTTTAATTATAATGTAACATAATTTCATGAAAGTATAATAGTACAATTTAACAAAATACACCTTAATGAGAAAAAAAAAATTCATTTTTTTTAATGGTAAAATTGTCATTTATCATTAGAAGAAGGCTCAGGCATCTTATCTAAGCTGTAAATGAGTCCGAATACTATTTTTCTATCAATAATTTTTTTTTCTTTTTACTGATTTATGAGAAATAATGAGAGGTATTTAGCTATGTCTACGTCATATACCAAAGGATATCTTCGTTTCTAAGCGGAAATTCGCAGGACAGGAAATTTATCATGATTCCCTGTGGGGGGCGCGGAGGAGGTGCGCCAAGATCTATTGTCTCATTATCATCTCCTGTAGGGAATCTTCCACCTAATATATGGGTAAGAGGCCGCGATCTTCTCGGAGGGGATGTTAAATTAGTTCCTCCAGACAGTAAATCAGGGGGTTCATTTACTCTGGTCTGCAACAACCCCAATCAAATGTGATAATTCTCTTAGCCTTCCCTCGCAGGACCCTGCAGTTGTTTTATCGCCAGTGACATCCCTGTGGGGGCTGTCACTACCCCTTGCCATTCTAATGTCGGATTTTCACCGATCCTAGACAACAAAAATAATTACCTCTATAATTTATTCGTTCTTCTATGTGTTTCGATTTTTTTCTCAGTGAAACGTCCTAAATCTCTTTTTCTCATTAACTTTTTTTAGCGCTTGGTTTTTATATACGAAACCAAGCACCGAAAATGGATTGTTAATGAGAAAAATAATATAACGGGGGGCATATTACAAAAAATAAATGTAATTCCTCCTTACAGCAAATTTTTACACAATGAAATTTAATTTGAACGTTACTACATAGTTGACCGTTTGAGAAGCTTGTCAGGAATTCGGCCTTGAAAGGTGAAGAATTAAAACTGATTTTTATGAAATATGAGAAATGTATATTTTTGCAAAAATTTTTGCCTAAATTCCAGGCCCTCATCAGGGCAAATGAGGTGATCACGAGAGAGTTATAATTAGAGTAGAGCAGGACTAGAGTCTTTCTCTACCCATTCTCCAATTCGCTCAATTGAAGGCCTGAAATTTAGGCTGAAAAGTTGGTGAAAATATACATACTTAAAATTTAATTCTTTAGCTTCCAATACGGAATTCCTGACAATATTTTTTTTAGTTTTTTAATAAATAATATATTTTTAAAACTATTGAGAGAAAATTAACCATTAGGAATGGGATTAGCTTCTTAAAATTTTAATTTTACACTCTTGAAGTGACTTTTTTATTTTTTAAATATTATGAAAGAGAATTTAAATGTAGTCCTACATGACCTACTCAGTTTGTTCGTTTCAAATTCTCCGCAAATCAATTGTCTTTATTTATCTTTTTGAAAATGTTTTTCGAAGCTTATCCTGAAACGCAGCACTCTTTATATACTGTCATAAATTGAATAGTGTTGGGAGCCAACCTTACAAATATATGCATACATCAAGGATTCGACCGAATACATTTCTGCACAACGTGATGGCTCCAAATTACTTTAGGGGCTGCACATCTGAAATTACCCTCAGTTAACCACCCCTAATAACTGTTCGTTTCACAAGGGTTACTTGTGGAACTCGAGCGACAACACCAATCAGCTACCTTATCCGAGTTGTTGGCTGATTTCAGCCCCTCACTTCCCAGATAACTCTCTCTCGAGGGTGAGGAGGTTCTGGCTGAGAGGACTTCTGGATTAGTAACTCACGTCTAGGGCAGGTCCGTATGATTACTCTCTCCCTCACAAATACATTAATCTATCCAATCAGATACGCTCATTGGCTTATACAAAATCCCTACAGCCTGTAAAATAAACTGTTACAGACAACAATAAATATTTAAAAAAATTAAAAATTAACTCTTATATATATATGATCATAATGAGTTATTCGAATAGGAGATTTAGGATACAAAATGGTGCACTTAAAGATGGTGTAATGTGCTCCCACTTTCTGAATTACGCTGCTGAAATAGCGTTAAAATTGAGTAAATTATCTCATAAATATTTTTTATTTTATCTAAGTAAATTCACAAATTAGACAATTCCACTGTTCCCAACCAGGGAGGTGAAGATTCTCTGATAAGTCCCATAACACGAATTTCAGAATTTTAATTTTTTTTAAGTCCGATTTTATTTTTACAAGTAGTCAGATTGAATCAAAAGTATGTTCACAAGGACTCTTCACTCCCCCCTTCCACTCATTTATATAACATGTTTTACATAAAGTGGGAATAATTATAAACTAATAAATATGTTCATATATTAANCTAGTGTTCACAATTTTTAAAATCACGAACCAAAATTGATGTTTAAGTTTCTTTATGTAGAGCGTTGGATGAGTTGTGTAATGGGTGAAATGTGGAAGAGAGGAAGAGAAAGAAATTTAGGGTGGAACACAATTTAAAATCTTAATTTCTTCATTATTATTAGTGTAAAGAAAAAAAGTCTATTTATATGAAACAAAAATTGTTGTAAATGGAATTTATTTGTTTATTATTACATTTATATTTAATTTAATTTTTCAGACATTGAAATTAATGTTAAGTTTCATTGCAAGCCCATAAAATTATTTATCTTTGGTTGAAATTGGATTATTAGGAGGGGGGTTATGATAGAAAACAAAATTTATAATATTAATATCTTCGTTGTTATTTGAGTTAAGAAAACGTTTCCAGAACATAATAGAAGCAAAATTTAGTTTTCTATCGTTTATGGCCCGTAATGTTTTTATGAAAATATTTACGAATGTAAATAAAAACTTTTCAACATTATATTCCCTCTCAGTCTTGAGCCAATTTTTCTTCTTATTCTCAAGAACTCTCTGCCTTGTAAAATAGAATTCCTCTTTTAATCTTATTTATACCCATTTTTAATGAAACATGGGAAATATACATAGATTACCCACCTGCGTTACGGACATTTACGAATTTTTTTATGACAGAATACATCATGTTTTCTGGACCTTGTCACATCGATGATAATAAATGAGATTTTGCCATCTGTGAACTTCTTGAGGGCTCAGAAGGAAGAAGAGATAGAAAGAGGTTATGTTTCTATCATGATGATTAATATTTGTTGTGGATGAGGATAGTTATTATATAACTTTCTTCACAACGTGCTTTTTTTACTCATTTTTGGTGTGTTTGTCAAACACATGGCTCTAAATAACTTACCTCTAATTGTACCATGTTGTTTGTCTTGGATAATACACTAAAGGGGGTTATTGAATCTAACAGTAATATATTGATATTTTAATAGACTTCTTGATGTTTTTGAATTTATAATACTTTCATAGAAGTTTGTGTGTCTGCGTTTGCCTTTGCTTTAACACTGAATGAGAAAGCCTCATAAACCAGGAACCATTATTTTATCCAAAAATGAAACAGTAAAATGTTTGTGATACATGAATACGAAAAAACAGAGAAGTTTTCCAAAGAGGCAATTGAATCTGACGTCATAGTTGTCGTCATCTGACTGAGTCCGAGGGTCAGCACCCTGGCGCATCACGCATTAACCAACCATTTTGTATTAATGAGTGGCAGAGACGAAATGGGGTAGGGGTTATGGGCCCTTCCCCCAATTAGGGGTGGAATGAGGGACATTTTAACACCCTCACTCACCAAGTCAGCTTTAGTGTCGACCACTCTGATTTTTTTCCCTTCCTTTTTTTTTTTTTTTTTTATAGAAGCATGTGCTAGTCGTCCTTTGTTTAACGGCGGTCCTGCGGCTGGTTCTTGGTACTTACACTTGAATTTATCTCTGCAGCAGTGAAATTTAAAAAAAAAGAAAAGAAAATTGAAGGAGGTACGTAGAGGGGACGTAATTAATTTCTATACAGAGGAGGATATTGAAGGTCGTTTTGTAGTTGTCAAAAAATACACTACAAATATAAAATATTTCATAGTAAGAAAAAAAGACAATGAGGAAGAATTTTTAATCATGGCGAATATTAGTAGATGGAGTTCAATCAAGGTAGAAAAAAAAATTTTTCTTAATTTTTTTTTTTGTTCAACCTTGACCGAACCCAAAAAATTCCCTACTTATGAGGAAAAAAGAATCAAAAACAAAACAATAGGCGTTCCATCTCCCTAGATACATTTGTAAATATGAATAGATGAATTTATGAATAAAATACTATTAGTCATCTTTAAATGAGGCGTTTTATAGAACCTTAGTATATAAATAATTATCAATATAGTCATAACATCTTTAATTAGTGCGAATTGAATAATTTATTTCCTTAATTTTAATATGTACCTATTGTAAACTTTAAATTATACATTAATAAACAAAAAGAGCGCGGTGGTCTGGTAGCTAAGATACTGGGATTCCTGTACCAAAATTATTCTTTCTTTCTGTGCTTCAATTTGCAATGACCTAATTATTTAAGTTTCCTAGTGTATTCCTACTGAATACCCAACCCCTCATTGAATGGGAAAAAAAATCAGGTGGCCACAAAGGTGTGCTGACCAGACTTCTTCACTAGTGTGCCGTGGGTCGCGAATAAATACATCCATAACATGTATTTCGCCCCCTCGGGTTTGTATGGCCTGTTGAACATCCTCGATAGCCATATTACTTAGAAATTCACTTCAAGCTATTTCTATCGAATATATAACTATCTAAAATATCGATATATTTACAGATGGGGTCGATAATATTGGTGTCTGGACGAAAATCAACATAACCACGAATTCCTTCAGAAATACAGTTAATTAATAATATCTTACTTCTCCGATATTAATTTGTTCCCTTCCTTTTGCCTCTGAACTGAATTCAATAACATTCTACCTCTTTCTCTCTCACTCTCTCTCTCTGTTGAATATTTCTTCTTCCTAATAATTATTAAAATTTAGCCATAGAAATTCAGAAGAGAAACTTCCAACAACTTGTATTAATTTCAATAGAATTATTGTTCCTCAGAAACAACAACTCTTCTGAAACTGAAATAATAATCTTTTATGAAAAGATAAATATATTTGGGACCGAAAACAAAATTAATAGAAATATTCGTTAATATCAAAATATTATGCAGATTTATAAAATCACGATTCAAATGTCAAATTTACAAAATGATTATTTTTTTTTTAAATTAAACTTAAAATAGAGTAATATTAAAATAGGAAAAGTCAGACTATCCGTAATGAATTTACATAACAAATAACACAGGTTGTACATTAATTCAGATGGAGAGTTTTTTGACTGTAGGTATTATTATTAGATGATTTTTGTTGGGGTTCGGTCAAGGTAGATCCAAAAAAAAATACAAATTAAAAAAAAAAAGTGTATTTTTCAAAAACATTATCTGCCGACCTTTCGGCTTACATTGTAAGCCATCTTCAGGGCTATCATGAAGACGAGAGGGGACGTCCTGTCCCTAAGTTCACATTTCCATGGATATTTTTTTTTTTGGATCTACCTTGACCGAATCCCAACAAAAATCATCTTACGAAGTATATTTTCAAAGGATATTTGGATTCGGTATCGGGTCAGTCTGTGGCCTTTTATCTCTTACGTGTTATGTTGTTCTAGCCGCGATAAGATGTTTGAAACAAAAGAAACAGTGTTTGCTCCCGGAGAGTACCATGACAATTTGGCCGGTCCGCAATTCGTTAAGCCTAAACATTTTCCAAAGCCAATAAAGCGTTTTTATGTAAATACAATCCAAATAAAAGAATAAAAAGAACATTTGAGTAAAAATATTCTAAAAGAACAAAGGAAAAGGCTTGAATCGTTTCAACATTGGAGTCGAGATAACCAAGGAACTAAACCAGGTATCAAAAAACGTTCTTCACTGCTTTCCAAGCTCTATATTTCTTATAACTTTTTTTAAAAAAATCATGTAATTGATAGGTACAGTGCCTCAGCACTTGTTATTGAGTTATTGATTATTAGGTGATATGAAGTATTGCAATTTTGCATTGTAATTTTAATAGCATTACCAGTTATTGAGATGCCACTGCTTTTGAGGCCCTTAACCATAGGTCTATATTCCTCAGGCAATCCCGTCAATAAAAAAGTACTGTCTATTATGTTGAACTTTATTTCTCGGAGCCATTGGGTGGTGGACATTATCCTGTTAATGTAGTTCTCCTTTGAACAGCAATTGTCTAATATTGTTTGTTGTTGAGCTGCCGAAATAATCCTACCTGTAATCTATATTTAGAGGACATTAAAATAATTGAAACTGTATGTTTACTTTANTATATTTTATTACCAAGGTTTTCGATAAAATTATTTTGTAACAAATAATGCCTATCATAAATTCTTTAATTTTTCTTACAAACAATTAGTTTGGCTTCCAACCTCAGAATTCTACTGTCGAACAGGTGTGTTACTATGACAACAAATTAAAAAAAAATTTTATTTGGTGAATATGCTGAATATTTTTTACCAGCCTTACTATTAAATACAAAAAATATGTTGTCAGTAAAATATAGTACATTTAATATTAGGTTATTTTAGTTGGGTTCGGTCAAGGTAGATCCAAAAAAAATACAAATTAAAAAAAAAAGTGTATTTTTTTTTAAAAAGATTATCTGCCAACGTTTCGGCTTACACTGTAAGCCATCTTCAGGGCTATCATGAAGACGAAAGAGGACGTCTTGTTCCTAAGTTCACATTTCTTTGACTGGATCTACCTTGAACGAAACCCAACTAAAATCATCTTATAATAATATCTACGGTCAACAAACTCTCATTTTGAATAGTACATTTAATTTTTGCGGGTGTTCTTTTTAGATATAATTCCATTGAATTGGGCGGGATATATTTTTTTTAAATGCATGTCATGATAATATCATTGCTAAGTTTGTTTTTCTTTAAATTTGAAGCGGCATATTAATTACTGATTTAGCCGGACAAAATTGACAAACATAAATTGTTAATTGTGTACTGTATAGGACTCCTTCTTCCTTTCCAGGACACTCAGGGGCTTGCTTACCACTCCTGAGTTTATCTCAAGCCCCTCGCAGATTTTAGCACCCAGACGAAGATTACACCCTCCTCCAAGGGGGATGTAATCAGTCTGGAAGTATAATTGGAGAGACAATTAGGGGAGAGGGCTGTGTACGACTGCAAACTGGAACGCCCTCCAGAGACAAAGCCATTAAAATGCAAGATGCAAATCCATGCAGGGCTCAATGAATCTTACTAGTTCCTCATTCAGCACAACAATTAAATCTTTGGAATTGTCCCTCCAAGAGCTCCGCGGAACAGCAATTCAAATATAATTCCAGCTTTAAAAATTAATTCAATGAGTGTGAGGTCTTTTGTGGTTGCTCTTCCAGAGAGTAATATATTTTCTGTACCTATATAAATCCGTCTCTCTTAGCTTATGTATTGTGCGTCTTAATGGCGAATACATCCATGCTGGGTATGTCGTCTTTGGGTCAAAATTGTAGTGCGGACTTGTCCTGAAGATGGCGGACCTCTGTTGAAAACGCTCATCATATATTCCATGGTATACTGTAACCATGGAAGACGGCTTCCTCTAGCTAGGGAATTATATCATACCTTCTATAATCCGTCTTCATTGGTTTCTGCAAACCATCTTCTGTTGGCGAGCGCTTTCGGACATTGTCCATTTTCTTGGGCGAATACATGTGTTCACTGGCACTGTCTGTATTCAACTTCACAGTTCGAAATATTTGATAAAATTAACCCCGAACAGTGACAGTGAACACATGTATTCGGCCAATAAGATGGACAATGTCCGAAAGCGCTCGCCAACAGAAGATGGTTTGCAGAAACCAATGAAGACGGATAATAGAAGGTATGATAGTTCTATATTCATTGGTAGTTACAATAACCCTTTAGGGAATTATATATTCATTGGTAGTCTCAACCCCTAACTTTTTATAATATATTTATTATTGGTTTAACACCTCATGGGATGCTTCAGTGGGAAAACATTTTTTTTTTTTAAAAGAAAGAAAGTAGGAAAATAAAATTTTGTATTTTACTATTGACTTAAATTGTGAGCAATGAAGCTCATGAATAACATGTGGAAATATAGTAGGAGTATCTGTTCCCACCCTGGGCAAGCTATTATCGGGTAATAAATGCAAGTATATACCAATGTATATTTATGTTGCTTTTGGTTTTTTTTTTTTTTTTTTTTTTTTTTTTTTGCAAGAAGTGCAGTAGTGGTGAGATTCAATACTTGTTTTCTTTGGAATTAAAAGTTTTCATTTCTTCCAAATTTATTGATTCTTCTTCTAATTTTATACTTTTTTTAAACATAGATAATAAAGTTAATATTATAAGAAAATCATTAACATTTTGTAAAATCAATAAATTCCCAAATCATATCCAATGTTAGACAATGTTGAATGTTTTGTTAGTATCACTCTTGAAGAACAAATGAAATCATTGTTTCATAACAAATCTATATCGTGCATCTTGGAAACATGAATTCCCACAAGAAAAACATTAATGTCACAAAAATATTCTTGACAAATACGGAAGTTTTCTCCTGATTGACCAAGTATAAATGGCAGAAGGGAAAGACAATTTCTTTTTTGGATAGGAATATGTTTGGTAGGGCTCGGTGGGTCGGAAGGGCTACTGGCTTGGAAGCAGATCAGTATGTGGGGACAGTTGGCCCTTTGCCGCTCCTGGATTTACTGTAGTTAATGCCGGAACAATAGCACATTAGTATCTCCAGGAAAAGGGTGAATATCGGCAAAATTCTTTTATTCATGTGAAGGGCTCTCGAAACAGCCCTGTCATCAACATAGGTCCTTTTTATCTTAAATAACCATAGAAATTTTTAAATTATCAATCTTATACAGAAACATTGAGCAAACATATAATCAACTTGGACATCAAAATATTCAAAATGTACATAACATTCCACCATAAGCATAAATGAAAAGATTTATTTTTTTCAACTCCAGTACTTCTAGTGATAAAACATTATACTGACAATGACTTTGTCAAAATAAAATTAGAATATTTGTTGAAAACCAACTTTAATTACCCAATAAACACGACCAACTTGAAATTTAATTTTGCGTTTTCATTTGTCTATTCATGTATCAATCTTCATTTTGATCTATAAGTTAAGACCGAACTGTAGTACATCAATAGTTGAGATTCACTTAGAAAGCATAACAGAAAAAAAGGTTTGTAAGAAAAAATAACAAGAATTTATACTGTAATTCTAATGCTAGTATATAAAAATAAATTCTTAATAATATTTTCACATTTGCATGGCTTGACAGATATATTGTGACACAATTGTAACTTTTGAAGTTAGCCTAAATGTTTGAGAATACAGGACTTTATTTATTTAATAAAAGTATTTATGTTTTTTTTTAAACTTCTTTCTTAACGAACTTCATCCATTGATACATTCAGAAAGCTAACACAAAATGTATTCGAACTCTAATCGTTCTGAAACTTAATTACTTTTATAAACAATACGGTCAATTACCTCCAATACCAAATTGTCTTCTTCATGTTAATCTATAATTTTGTCATATTTGAATAAATTAATAAGTTATTTGTGTTTTCTTTTTACTATCAATGATAAACGAAGATGAGATATAATAAAGTTAATTGAATGTTGAACTGGGCCAAGAAAGAAATGTGAATGCCGTTGAGGAAAGCTGTAGCCCGTCCGGGTGGGGAGAAAGATGATGGGTGATAGTTGTTGGTTTGCATGTTTTTTTCAAATTGGTTCTTTTTTCAATATTGTTTTCATAAACTTTTAATTGTCTTACACAGTTTTCTACTTTCATACTCTTGATATCACATTATACTATAATTCTCTATTATACTAATTTCAAATATTACTGTATTCTCATGACATTGTATTTCTACAGCCCTGAAGATGGCTTACAATGTAAGCCGAAACGTTGGCAGATAATCCTTCATTAAAAAA
>KZ808930.1:99115-115238 GCA_000696205.2 Oncopeltus fasciatus
TTTTTTTTTGGTTTGTGCTTCTTCAATCATGTGACAAATCTGCAATTTTTATCCTGCTGCGTGACTAACATATTTTTAGAAATAGATTTACACTAAAAAGTTTTCATATTACACTGGGGAACAATTTGAAACTCAATTTCTGTTGAGTTAGGTTTTTTAGAGCTATTTTCTATAGAATTAGGCATGCTTGTTTCAAAACTGTTTTTAGTTTTCTTTAACCAAGTCACGTCCGGTTTCTATGTGGGTGGGGCACATGCTGGTCTAGACCTGCCTGTTTAGTTACGTCTGTTATACTGGGGTGAAACTTTGTGTGTCGGTAAGCAGTATTTAGTATTTCGTTACGGAAGTGTACAGAACTTCATAGTGTGTTTGAACTGAAACGTTTCCTTATGGCTACCTCTGCTCCTACACGTCGAAAGTGCGAAAACAGCCCCGATTCGTTTTGTTATATATGTGGCAATTTTACCATTCCCAGTCAAAAGAGAAACATCATTACATTTGTCCCTGTATTTTGCCCATTTTAAAGTGAAACTTGGTGAGCGAGATAAAACATGGGCACCTCATATCGTGTGTAATCAGTGTGTTGAGAGTTTACGGCTGTGGACCAAGGGAACACGTGCTAAGCTTCCATTTGTATACCTATAATTTGTCTGCTTCCTACTTGGTCAACAACGTGGGTACACAAAGTATCCCTGATTTTGTGTAAGTGGGACAGCAGAACTCGTGTGCAACATTAGATGCGTCAAATTGGCCGCCAAGACCGGAGCTGAGACCAAGTGATCCAAACATCGTGCATCAGCCACTTGTCGACAGAAAGAACATTATATTTCCACCTCTGCATATAAAATTGGTCTCATGAAGCAATTCGTTAAAGCTTTACCAACTGAAGGAGACTGTTTCATGTATCTCGTGTCGAAATTTCTTAGCCTGTCACTTAAAAAGATAAAGGCCGGTGTTTTTTATGGTCACAGATTACGACAGCTTCTTTCAGACGAACATTTCGTTGTAACAATGTCAGAAATTTTATGAAATGCTTGGTTGGCATTCAAAAACATTGTTAAAGACTTTCTTGGAAATACACGAGCATTGAATTACTCCGAAATTGTCTAGCAACTCTAGGAAAACTTCCAAAAGCTAGGTTGCAACATGAGCATTAAATTGCATTTTTTACTCAGCCACTTTGCTAATTTCCCGGACGATCTTGATGCAGCGAGTGATGAGCAGGGTGAGCGTTTCCATCAAGATTTTAGGGTCATGGATGCAAGGTATCAATATCGATGGGACGTACATATGATGGCTTACTACTGTTGGAGCATCAAACGCAAATGTACACAAACTTAACACTTCAGAAAAAGCTACAAACGCGAATTATTAAGTACTTTTCATTAATTAAACAATTCTATAAGTATGAACTCGATTTAACTTATATTATATATTTTTTAAACTGTATATTTGGTACGTTTTTACTTCAAGTTCTTTTAAATGCTTGATTTCTGAGGAAATCCTGTAATTTAAAATGTTGACGTGATAGACAAAATCTGAGGTTATTCTCATATTCAGACGCCAAGAATTAGTGAAAAAACAGTGACAGATCTAACTCAACAAAAATGTGATCCATAGTGTTATGTTTAAGCATTGAAATTCACCCACGTAACAGTAAATATGTATTGTCGAATGCGAAATAAAAAATAAAGCACTATGTAACATAAATCCCATTGATATGTATTCCCTTGAGCGAACTTAAAGAAACAAAAAAGAGGTAAATAAATGCCAAGTGGTTTCGTATGAAACTGGCTTAATTGCAATAAGCAACTTCTAATGGCTAACATGGTTTTTGTATTAAACCACCTCTCAATTAATGTAATAAGTTGTTCATATTAGGAAATATGATGAAAGCACTAAGTAATATATATATTTAAAAAAAGAGCAAATAAAGTCCTTTAATGAATAAAAAAAAACTATATATACTGAAGGGTTATTTCATTGAGCCGGCCAAACATGTCAAGTGGGTTAGGGTTAATGATGGCCCCTTCATTAAGGGACAACTTGGATATAATACAGTTCATTATAGGGCTGAAATAAGGGTAAATCAAAGCAAAGTGACACTGCATAAGGGTTTTTATAATTCAACGACATGGAGACCGGAAAATTTCAATTTGAATCATAAACAATTCCCTTTTGATTAAGTGAACTTTAGACTTCAATATATATATATATATATATATTGATATANTTTCACATTGTATATTTTTCATTCCAATAATTTTATTTTATTTTTTTTAACAATAAAATATTTAATAAATTAAAAGAATAAGGCATATTAAAGTATATTATTAAATATGTGGGGAAACAAACTAGTGTGGAATAAGTTGTAGCATTTTTTAATTAATTTTTTGTACCTTTCAGGAAGATTCTATTCTCGACATTCTTGGCCTTGCTCACCAGTACAGATTTGAACAACTTGAAAATGCTATCTGTGATTATCTTGTCAATTCTATTACAAATGAAAATGTGTTTTCAATATATGATTCAGCTCGGCTTTACCAGTTAAAAGTTGTCATTGAGACATGCAAAAAATTTATCGACGATAAATTTGCTCCAAGCTTAGCTAAATCTGACAACCCTCAGAACTTTCTTCATTTGTCTCCGGTAATGTATTATTTAAAATTTTGTATTTTAGCCTAACATTATTGTTCTAACTAATAGTTACATTAAATATATATAACTCTTTATTTAAAAAAAAAATTATTCTGTACATTTTCTATACACTGTAATTTTTGATGGGGTACATAATAATAGTCCTTGCTCGTCTATCCCGGGACGTAACCCGTCCTCAGAGAGGAGCCCAGGTTAACCCGCGATAGACTATCCGGCGCCCATCTTCTCCTTATCCTAGGATAAGAAGGAGACTAGGCAAGGAGTCAAGGGAAGAGTGAGAGGGGGAGGAAAATTCCAGTGCATTCACTCCCTTGATGTTTTAACTAAACTTTCTGGAGTAGGAGGTCCCTTGGCCACCTCCTCTTGAGGCGTCGGGGAGGGTGGTCGGGATGAAATAAAAATATTGTGAAACTAAAAGATCTTTTACGAGAAATGCACAGGAAATATTACCTTGTTCTTAATAAATATCATTAATTGGCTATGGATAAAAAAAATTTAAATTATTATTTGAATTTCAATTTTTAAATAATTAAAAGCACAAAGTTTTATGGAGTCTTGGTATTGCTACGAAACATATCATCATTGCAATCAGAAATGCTATCTAAATTTCATCTTGGACTTTTTCTTCAAGAATAGACATAAGTGCATTTATTCAATATCTTTATTTAATTATAATTTAGGGAAGAATACATAGGTCAGTACGGCATTATATGCACCCACGGCACTGGGATGAGTTTTATTTCTCGGTAACAGATTGCCCAGGAATTAAGATTCGTAAGCTAGCGTTTCAATTGCATTCTTAGAAAAATTAAATATATTATTTATCATTGTATGGCGATGAAAACTTAGTTTTTTTACAGCACTGCTTACCTTTTACAACAATTACCATTAGTTGATTTTTATTTTACCTATAAAAGAAAATAATAAATAAAAATAGTAGTCATTAGCTACTTTTTTAAAACTTGTAGTATTTAGTTATCTTAGCTGATAACTAAAATCAACAAATGATTTAATTATTCAAATTATTTAACTAATTATTGTTGGTCAAAAAAGAATAAACAGAGTAAGCCAAAAGAAGATAAAGTAAAATAATTTAAATAAAATCTCTAATTTTCTCTCTTCTATCCTCACTTCCAACTCACACACTTTTCTCTCTATCTCTTTTATTTATTTCGTTCTGCTTTCACTATTTTTGAAGTTAATTTATTATTATTTGTCTCAAAGAAACAAATATAATTTGAATGTATGGGAATTAATTTTGTACAACCATTTACCACAAATTTAAGAGAAAACAAGCAAGATATTATAATAGTTTTTAAATAATTAATGAGAGGGAATAGAATAAAAAAATCTATCTGCCCCAGCCAGGAATCGAACCTGGATCTCATGCTATCCGGGCAGGCATTCTTAGCCATTGCACCACCAGGACGAGCTACATATACTATTAATCTCCCACTACACTAGCGAGACCCTAAGGACTCTCGTCATTTACTTCTCGTGGGTTAGGCTCTCACTATTGTAGTAGGAATTTAATGGGAGCTCGTCCTGGTGGTGCAATGGTTAAGCACGCCGGTCCGGATAGCAAAAGATCCAGGTTCAATTCCTGGCTGGGACAGATGGATTTTTTTATTCTATTCCCTCTCATTAATTGTTTAAAATTTACTTGGGACAATAAACCACAAACGTAAAATATTTATAAAGAAAAATTAAAAAAAGGAAATGACGAGAGTCGACAAATAGCTAGACAATGTCTGCTCCTTCGAGTATAAGGCGATGTATTCGTCTTCCTCGTGGGTTAGTTTCTCGTCAGTGTAGTGGAAATTTAATAGGATATCTAGCTCGTCCTGGTGGTGCAATGGTTAAGCACGCCGGCCCGGATAGCAGGAGATCCAGGTTCGATTCCTGGCTGGGACAGATAGATTTTTTGTTCTATTCCCTCTCATTAGTTTAAATAGTTTAAAATTTACGTGGGATAATAAACCACAACCAAATAAATATTTATAAAGTATAATAGTTTTTGTCCTCTCTTTCTTAGTGGCCTTAGAGTCAGACTTCTTATTGAAGCCCCTTCTGTTTGCAAGACCAAATTTCTCATTCACTTACCCATTCGTCCACCTGCATTCATGCGTGAGATATCCGCTTCCTTTGAGCCGATCCTGCGTGACGTCTAGATCAATCCCCTCCGATTGACGGGCACATGTCTTTGTCCAGGACCTCTTCTTTCAGGAGTGACCACTGCCTCTACTCCTGGGGCAGGTCAAGTCCTCCAGCAGAGCGTGAACCCCGCTGGAATCACCCTTTGTCGCGGTTCGGTTTTACGAGGCCGGCCCTTTATGCCCTCCGAGCAGCATTGTCCACTGCCCACATTGTACTCGCTGTTTACTGAGGATCTGTCGTCCTGGAAGACCGCTTGCAAGATATCCTGATTGTCGGCCTAGCTTTACGACCATGTACTCCACCTAGTACAGCTTATTCTTGCCCATCTCTTTTATAGTCCTTATTTTCAAAACTAACAGCAGTTTTGTTACATCACTCCAACTAGTTATTCTCGCAGCAGTACTTCAACTCAAAATAATGAAAATAAAAATTAGGAAAAATCAAGATAATTTCTACAAGATGAATCAGAGCATTCAAGTAGGTACTACGATATGAATTTAAGATAAAAAATCCCCATCGAAACATTGGTGTAAAAGATAAAAATAAGTTACCTTAAAATTTATAAAAATAAAATAAAATATGTGTGTGCATAAATGTGCATATATGCACTTACTTAAGTCGTTCATGTGTGTGATTTGTTCTCTTGTCTTTAACTGCAACAGATTTCTCGAAGAAAAATCAAGTTATTCATCGATGGCATTGAAAAAATGCCACAGTTTTTTAAAAAAATTTTAACTATCCAATATTGTGTATGATGTAAAAAAAGGATATATATATAAATGATGGGAGGGCGCTTCCCACCTTCTCTGCCTGATTAGTACAAACATTTGAGGTCATAACTTTAGTGCTTATAACTTAATAATTTTAATGGAACATGGGAAATCTGCTAAGATTACGCAGCTCCTTCGTGATGGGCCCTTTTCATTTTTTTTTTTATCACTGTAAAATGAGAAGGAAGAACTTAAAAAGGAACTCAGTTTTGATTTCTGACTTCTGCTGATCCTGGAAAAACTAAGCTGATGGAAGATAATAAAAAGTGTGTTTTAATTTTCCGTCAAGTCGTGCCTAGGATGGCAAAACTTTAATCCACTTCTTGAAATTTACGATTCGCTGGAGGAAGTTAAGGCGTTCCGGGCCGCGCTCTTAAAGAAAAGTGGCTTAGCCGGAGACCGGGGCTGGAACCCTTTGGAGACCACCTGCCCGTCGCTTCCTTTACGTCTGGAGCCAACCAAAAGGGCTCTAATTAAAATATGGAGCCCTTATTAGGGTGGACTGAGTGCGCGTCCGGAGAGAGAGCTCTTGGCGGAATTAGGCCCGCTGTCTGTGGCTTTGTTGGGGGGTCAAACGCCCTTCAGATTTCTCTAGGGACCGGGCGAATAAAACCTTCCTATTACCATGGAGGTTATTAAATTCTGTCGGATGGGGTGGAAGACGCCCGCCCCCGCCCCCCACCTCTTTCTGCTTCCCTTATCTCTTATTTAATAAGGGAAGGCGATGTGCGAACTAAGATAAATGACTGGAGGCCGGCTGATGACGGGAGAACTTGGAAGGGACTGGTAAATATTTCAGCGGAGTAATGACTCTCTTCTCTTCTTCTGGGACCACTTAGGAGGTGAAATGCGCAGAGTTGGTACGCCTGCCTCTCGCCGACGAATCCACTACTGGAAACGCAAAATCAAAATCTGGGATCTTTGGACAATAATTAAAAGGAATTCCATAAATAATAACAAAGTGTTCTCTCCCAACACTCAAAGATAGATTGCTAAATATCTTTATATTGTGATATCATTAGATAAATTAGAAAGCATAGATTGCTACTTTATTAATTATATTTGTCTAATAATGTAAATTATTTCGAAGATACACCCTTCATACCACCCTGTTCCCCTCAACTGGTGTCTCAGCTAATACGAACCCAACCAATAGTTAGTTCTAAGAATCACGAACTACAAAGTTGTTCGTGTTATTTATAAAACTATGGACGCTAGAGTGCATGCAGGCAAATACATAAATATTTAATTATATAAATTAATAGAGAAAACGAAACACTCACGGCTACGATATATATATTAAATAAGAATAGGTGGGAGAAAGAGTTTAGTGAACACACAAAAAGAAAAACAATTGCAGAGAGTAAATTTTTCGTGGAGACTTCTCGCCCTTCGTCAGGGAGGAGTAAACCTTGGTCTCTCTTCACTCCTCATTGACGAAGAGCGAGAATCTCCACGAAAATTTTTACTCTCTGTTATTTTTTTCTTTTTGTTTGACTACTACACTCTTTCTTCTTATTTTATGTGTGTGTCAATTGTAACAGTCCATATTTTTACTTACTCTAATGCATGATCGTTAAAGAATATTTGCTTCAAGTTTCTAAAGTGAATAGATTTTCCAACGAGAATACAATACAAAATTCGTAAGTTCCTTGGCTAATAAGATGCAGTAAAAGTGGGGCTTATCACGTTAACCATTGGTTTATCTCTCTCTCTCTCTCTCTCTCTCTCTCTCTCTCTCTCTCTCTCTCTCTCTCTCTCTCTCTCTCTCTCTCTCTCTCTGTTTAGTGGGTAGAATCAGAGAAAATAAGATAAGATCATTTTAAAATCTTAAAATAACCTAAATTGCTGTATTCTTATGGAATTAGTTGAATTGTATAACTTCAACATTGTTATTTGAATAGCATAGCCTTGACTACTAACTATAAAAATCAGTGAACAATATTTTTTACTGTTACCAAAATGCCATGCTCTGCTTAAATAGAAATAAAGAGAAAATAAAATTGTCCATCTCTAGGCCTGCGAAGCCTGAGAAGTGAATGGTTGGGGGGGGGCCTCATCAAGATGTATTTATTCGCAACTCACGTCACACTCGAGAAAGTATGTTGTCAGAACACTATTCACCAGATTTTCTTCCCCATTTCAATGAAGAATGGTACCTCGAATAGGGCTGGGCGTCCACAGGAGCACACGAGGGATTCTGTCGGCCATCACAAAGAATAGTACTTAGGTTTTATATCCGGTTGTAATATATCAAGTAAACCATAAATTTCAAACTGTATTTTCATTGTTTACTTTTCTCATGCGTGAGCCATGTAGGTGAAAAGAGTTTTCTCCTCTTTAAGTAGAGGAAAAGGAAATAACAGAGGGGATGATTTAGGGAAATAGAAGAAGCGATTTCCTCCCCCTGTAAGAGGGACATTCGCAGGTCTCTAACTGAAATCGGTGGAACGAGGGGCGCTGAGGGCGGGAATAAGGGTGCTGCTCTGATATCACCCCCTAAGGGTGGGTGGCGAGGAGTTAGGTGCGGCAGGCTGGGGCCCTTACAGCCGAAACGCAATTCCCTTTATCGCCGAGGACAGCTGTTCACCTGCTTGGTCTGTTCGGAATGTGACGCTATGGTGATGGCAGGGGTACGTACATTTTGGTTAACTGCCGCTAGGGGAGGGGGGGGGGCGAATAACACTGAAAATTAACTTTTTTCGGACAATTCCAAAAACGCTTCATAAAATAAGAGATTATCAAATGAATCTTTGCTTTAGTCGTCCCAAGACAAGGCCGTTTACTCATTAATTGGTGCATATTCCACTTGATGTATTACAAGTTACTTATAATCATATATAGAAATACAATATATATATATGAACAGGTGGGAGATAGAGTGTTGTGAACACACATGAAAAAAATTGCAAAGAGTAAAATTTTCGAAGAGATTTCTCGCCCTTAGTCAGTGAGTGAAGAGAGGGAGATGGGAGATATTTGCTCTCTTCACTCCTCACTGACGAAGGGCGAGAAATCTCCTTGAAAATATTATCCTTCGTAATTGTTTCTTTTTGTGTGTTCACTACACTCACTATGTATGTATATATATATAATTTATGCATTTTTACAGACAGTTTATATAATGTAAAATTATACAATTAAAATCTGGCAAACTCAAAGCCTGAAACTATCTGGAGAAAGACAGAGTTCCAAAAACATTTGGCATGTATGTATATATATATATATATGTGTGTGTGTGTGTGTGTGTGTGTGTGTGTGTGTGTGTGTGTGTGTGTGTGTGTGTGTGTGTGTGTGTGTGTGTGTGTGTGTGTGTGTGTGTGTGTNTATTAATGTTAAATAATTATTGAACATTAATCAAAAACTAATGTTTAGAGAATTACACGAAGAAAACAATAATATGAAATTTACAATATTGAAACATACACGGGTATTATATGAGTATATATATTAACCAGCACATTACAAGTTGCAAAATAATGAGTAGATTGTAATTACTAATAAAATTTTATTTTAAAAAAAAGTACTCATATTTACTAAGATGAATTTAAAATTAAAAATATAACATTATGGCAAAGAAGAAACATTTGAAAAAAAAAAGAAAAAAAAAATGTTATTCAACACATGATGAAGAGGTAAATGAGTAAAGCTTTGTGTGTTGAAAAATTAATATTTCTTGAAAATATAAAATAATTAGTTACTTATTTTTAGATTGTCTCTTGTCATATTTAATACAATTTCGGACAAAATTGATATTAAAGTATTAAGGTTAACATGATAAACATATTGGACTAAACTGACTAATTTTTAAATGTTTAAAAAAATATTACATAAAAAGGAAAAAAAAATGTTTGTAATAGAAAAGAATATAAATAAGTTTTATGTTTGTAAAGAAAATATAAAAGTTTTATAAAAAAATTACACTATATGAATGAACTTGTCCCCTTATGTATTTGACAAATCTTAATTTATTTAAAAAACCATATTCAGAATATTAAGTAATTATTTATTAAATATTATTATCATGTTATATTCATTCATGTAATTTTCATTCTATGGTTAAGAAAGAAAAGAAGCTTTTATAAATAAAAGGGAGAAATGTATTTGTAAAAATTGTATGTAGTCAGTAGAGGCCATGTATAAATTGCATAATATATAGACTTATACGGATCCCTTGATATCAAAGTAAAGTTAGTAGAAGTGAACTGATAAGCAGTGGAGGTTGAAGTTTGTCTTGGCTTATCGGACATAAGTTTTAGAACTCATTTCTCTACAGCTTTCTGTGTGCCAGGAGATCGATAATGGCGACAAAATAGTCTCGAGTTTGTATCAAAATATGTGCAATTTCAAACAATCCGAGGTTTTATTTGTTTCAGCAAAGTCCTGACATAGATCATCGATTTGATATCCTACTTCTCTCTATTGTGTCGCGGTATAAATTTCAGCAGATTGCCTCTAGTCATTTATAAATATAATAGAATATAAATATAAAGAAAGAGATTTGTAAATAAGATCAGTTGTTCATTGAGAGAGAAAAAAAATTAAAATTTCTGGGACAAAACTAAATGATATGACTATTATCCATGTAAACTTGCGCTATCTAGTATGCTTATCAGTATTTACTGTTCATTGATGATTCCCCTAGATCGCGCTGAAATGCACTTCCATAATTCACTTGTGCGCCGTTTGAACCCGGTCTTACTACTGACTCCATGTTGAACAGATGTGTGCTACTACCTACCCCCTGACGAAAATGTGAACTTTCTTGCTACTGACCAGATGGTGAACATGCGTGTGGTATTGCCCCCTCATGATGCAGTAACCCGTTGTTCTTTTATATTTAATTTTATTGTTTTCCCTGATGTAACTAGCGAAATTTTCCTGACATCAGTTGTCAAATTTCGCTTCTCGAAGATAATGGTATTCGGCGGTTCAAGAAATTATAAGATTGCAGATTTCCACATCAAAAATCATTTGAGCAAAAATCATATTTTTTTCAGACAAATTTTTCTGTGGGAAGAGTTTAGAACGCTGTTTTTTTTTTAATCCAAAAATACGACCGTTGATCTGAGGTACGCCAAAAATTTTACTATATTTCAAATTCTTGACTATCTTGTTCCGCAATGTCTTTGCACCAGTTCGTCTTACAGTCTAAAACGTAAGCACATTTAATACGGCCTTCTGCTGGTGCATCCATTTTATCATTCCGGAAAATTAAAATTGTTAATCAATTCGATTGTACTATTTTCATGTGATCCATGTGTCAGATGGCCCACAATCTATGTGTAAAACAACAGTTAAAAAATATCATTATTAGTGATTATATTTTGCACATTTTTGTGCAACTTGCAATGTGCTGTTTAATTGTAATAATAATAATAATAATGTATAAAATATAAGTTGAAATAAAAAATATACATCAAATTAATTTTTTAAAAAGAACTGTAATATACAAATTTTTAAATAATTTTAGTTGGGGTTCGGTCAAGGTAGATTTAATGTTATTCAATTAGTTGTTGTCTGCATGTTTTTCAAATTCTTTTACATAGCTTTCTACATTCATACTTTTGATATCACATTACATTATGGTAATTCTATATTAAAATATTGTCAATTATTATTGCATTCTCATGACATTGTATTTCTACAGATCAGAAGATGGCTTACAATGTAAGCCGAAACGTTGGCAGATAATCTTTTAAAAAATACCCTTTTTTTAAATTTGTATTATTTTTTGGATCTAACTTGACCGAACCCCAACTAAAATCATCTAATAATTATATCTACGGTCAAAAAACTCTCCTTTTGTAAAACACAAATATTTAAAAAATAATAATAATAAATACGGAAAATATGATTGATTAGCAGAGAATTTTTAAATTTTGTTTTGTTAATTTGGCTCTTGAAAATTGGTTCAAATTCAAGAATTTCGACGGATGGAATGTTAAATGGAATTTCTACTTCACGAATTATTTTAGGCCGGATTAATTTTTTTTTATTTTTTTTTTCTACACATTGGTATTCGAATAAGAGAAACCACAGACATTTCTACCTTGGAAACTATTTAGCTAATAAAGTGAGTCTTTATTAAAAAATATACAAAATGGCGGTTGCGGTAGGGGGTGCAGTCCGTGTGGGTCGGATTGAATTCCTGGTCGCCAGATTTACGCGTTCAAACTCGTCGCAATACATTCCAGGCCACGTTCTCCACGTGTTACGCTGGAATAATTGAACTCCAGCACACAGTAGGAATAGGACTCTGTCCACCAATAGAGCTCCGGCCTGATGTAGTACGCCATAAACAGGGGATAGACTTCCACCCCCTGTGTGTCTATTCCCATTGGTGGGGTGTGAAAATCACTATGTACTACATTACTCCTTCAATTGTTCTACTGTAAATTCGCTACAACAATTTATTGGAATAAATTCAATATTAATTTAAATGGTTGCAGGTTCGTTGGCCGTCGAGTCTTATGCTGGAGAAATTACTCAGGGTTTCGCCCAGGATAAATAAAAAAAATTGGAGTATTTTATTTTTCTGATCCTGGCCGAAACCTTGACTAATTTCTCCAGCATTAATTTAAATAATACAACCTTTTACTATACATGATATATTGTTACTCTCTACAAGTGTAAAGTGTAATAATAAATGACGCAGATGACTTACAAATTATAATGTAATTAATAATTATAATAATATATATAGAATTGATAATAGAAAATAATTAAACTAATAAACGCACCCAGAGTCCATTTTATAATAAATACAAACTTTTATGAGTGCAATTACTTACAGACATATATTGTGTTACACATATCATAAATAACTATGTCTTAACACAGAAGAGAAAAAATCACTTTTCAAGAATGCACTAAGCACTTATCACTAATCAGACAGAAACTTATCCAGATAACGTAACGGCCATTCCATGATTCTCACGAAAATTTTTTGAAGTCTACTTGAAACGTACTGGGATCCAAATGGGTCACTTCTCCAAGCTGATGTAATTCCTTATTTACTCTGGAATTTGAAAAAAAAAATTAAATAATTATATAAATTAATAGAGAAAACGAAACACTCACGGCTACGATATATATATTAAATAAGAATAGGTGGGAGAAAGAGTTTAGTGAACACACAAAAAGAAAAACAATTGCAGAGAGTAAATTTTTCGTGGAGACTTCTCGCCCTTCGTCAGGGAGGAGTAAACCTTGGTCTCTCTTCACTCCTCATTGACGAAGAGCGAGAATCTCCACGAAAATTTTTACTCTCTGTTATTTTTTTCTTTTTGTTTGACTACTACACTCTTTCTTCTTATTTTATGTGTGTGTCAATTGTAACAGTCCATATTTTTACTTACTCTAATGCATGATCGTTAAAGAATATTTGCTTCAAGTTTCTAAAGTGAATAGATTTTCCAACGAGAATACAATACAAAATTCGTAAGTTCCTTGGCTAATAAGATGCAGTAAAAGTGGGGCTTATCACGTTAACCATTGGTTTATCTCTCTCTCTCTCTCTCTCTCTCTCTCTCTCTCTCTCTCTCTCTCTCTCTCTCTCTCTCTCTCTCTCTCTCTCTCTGTTTAGTGGGTAGAATCAGAGAAAATAAGATAAGATCATTTTAAAATCTTAAAATAACCTAAATTGCTGTATTCTTATGGAATTAGTTGAATTGTATAACTTCAACATTGTTATTTGAATAGCATAGCCTTGACTACTAACTATAAAAATCAGTGAACAATATTTTTTACTGTTACCAAAATGCCATGCTCTGCTTAAATAGAAATAAAGAGAAAATAAAATTGTCCATCTCTAGGCCTGCGAAGCCTGAGAAGTGAATGGTTGGGGGGGGGCCTCATCAAGATGTATTTATTCGCAACTCACGTCACACTCGAGAAAGTATGTTGTCAGAACACTATTCACCAGATTTTCTTCCCCATTTCAATGAAGAATGGTACCTCGAATAGGGCTGGGCGTCCACAGGAGCACACGAGGGATTCTGTCGGCCATCACAAAGAATAGTACTTAGGTTTTATATCCGGTTGTAATATATCAAGTAAACCATAAATTTCAAACTGTATTTTCATTGTTTACTTTTCTCATGCGTGAGCCATGTAGGTGAAAAGAGTTTTCTCCTCTTTAAGTAGAGGAAAAGGAAATAACAGAGGGGATGATTTAGGGAAATAGAAGAAGCGATTTCCTCCCCCTGTAAGAGGGACATTCGCAGGTCTCTAACTGAAATCGGTGGAACGAGGGGCGCTGAGGGCGGGAATAAGGGTGCTGCTCTGATATCACCCCCTAAGGGTGGGTGGCGAGGAGTTAGGTGCGGCAGGCTGGGGCCCTTACAGCCGAAACGCAATTCCCTTTATCGCCGAGGACAGCTGTTCACCTGCTTGGTCTGTTCGGAATGTGACGCTATGGTGATGGCAGGGGTACGTACATTTTGGTTAACTGCCGCTAGGGGAGGGGGGGGGGCGAATAACACTGAAAATTAACTTTTTTCGGACAATTCCAAAAACGCTTCATAAAATAAGAGATTATCAAATGAATCTTTGCTTTAGTCGTCCCAAGACAAGGCCGTTTACTCATTAATTGGTGCATATTCCACTTGATGTATTACAAGTTACTTATAATCATATATAGAAATACAATATATATATATGAACAGGTGGGAGATAGAGTGTTGTGAACACACATGAAAAAAATTGCAAAGAGTAAAATTTTCGAAGAGATTTCTCGCCCTTAGTCAGTGAGTGAAGAGAGGGAGATGGGAGATATTTGCTCTCTTCACTCCTCACTGACGAAGGGCGAGAAATCTCCTTGAAAATATTATCCTTCGTAATTGTTTCTTTTTGTGTGTTCACTACACTCACTATGTATGTATATATATATAATTTATGCATTTTTACAGACAGTTTATATAATGTAAAATTATACAATTAAAATCTGGCAAACTCAAAGCCTGAAACTATCTGGAGAAAGACAGAGTTCCAAAAACATTTGGCATGTATGTATATATATATATATATGTGGGTGTGTGTNACGTTTTGGCACCCTATATACTCACTTTTGACGAACAAATTTAAATAAATAATTATTATTAAAGTAGCTCATATCATTAATTAACATTAACATTTTTTGAGTCATGGTTAGCTCACAGGCTATGCATGGCTCTCTTTCTATCTCTGTCCTCTCTCTCTTTGTTCATAAAGAAATATTAATTACAATAAATGGACAATAAACTTATTCAATTCATTGTTTTATGACTGTTGGAACAGCTATTTAATTTTACTTAAGTTAGATTGTTTTTATTATCATAAAAATATATTAATTAACATAAGCAGAACCATTTTAATAATATATCAGCAAATTCGAGAAACTTATATTGGAATTTAAATAAATATTCATTGATGAATTGAATTTTAGTTGTCCTTTGTTATTGAGAGAAACAAGGATACTAAAAGACAGGTTTAATCAGAAATTCTTGCTAAATAGATTATTTTCATTTCCAGTATCTAAGATTTATGGAGGGGGTTTTCCGTTATTTATCGGAAAAACAACTAAAAAATTTACCTAGGAATTGTTTAATTGAAAAAAGGATACGCTTAATTTTAATCCTTACTCGGCTTTACATCGAAGTAGTCTTTTGTCACTGTTAATAAATATCAATGTTGAGCTTTAAAGTTAGAAAAATAAAATAAAAACGGGCTTAATTATCCCTTTTTATTTTTATCGTTTCCGGGTGTTGAAAATGATACTAGCCAATTAAATATATTTCCATATTTAATGAAAATTTGGAAATGAGCTCATAATGTCCAGCTTCTGTGTAAGTTTTTTTTTTTTTTAATTCCTACTCCTGTAGACATTCCAGTTGCACTTGTTTTTATTTATTATTTATCATTTTAATATTTTGTTTCAATAATCAACATAGTTTCTTTAATCTCATCTCTGGTGATATCTGAGACAGTTGAATTTCAATATGAGATGAAACATAACTCCGAAATGACCCCTCCCCCCTCCCACAACCCCATAGCTGTTATGTTAATCAGTACATTTGAGCTAATACTACTTAATGAAACAGCTGATATACTTGCTAATTACGCGGAATACATAGATTTGACGCAGAGCAGCTGTAATTTATATATATATATATATCCAGTCCCTACAGGTGTAAAGATCGAAGGGAACATTTTAGTAAAAAACAATTCAACATTTATTAACTTGATATTTTTAATTAATTATGAAAAAAAAAAAAAACCTCCGTTTCAACCCTTCATCGGAGTATTATATTCAAAGATCACAATCAAAAAACTCGCTGTAAAAAAACCTCCGTTTCTGGTGACCTCCAAAATTTTGGCTAGAGTCTCGATCCAGCATTTATAAAAAAAGAAACCTAAAATGGCATTTTTAACTTCATTTCTGTCTGTTGAAGTAATAGGAAGGGAAAGAAATTCTTCCTCATCCAGACTACAGCCCTTAAATTGCCTCATCTGGTTATCATCTCTTCTAGAGAGATTTTTTTTTATTTAAATATAAA
>KZ808931.1:28109-39506 GCA_000696205.2 Oncopeltus fasciatus
CAAGAATCTCCGCTCAAGGCGCTCTTCAAAAGGCTCACTGCTCTACTTACATGAGGCGTTTTCCACTGTTGTCGGGAACCTAAGTCCAAGTGGAACAGAAGCCTTTCCTTGTGCAAGCCCTCTCTGAATATTCCTCATTTCCCTGGGTCTCCTGATGACTTTAACTCTTATTTCCCTTCCTCCTCGCAGTCCCAGAGTTCTCCTCTTTATATTTCCTTACCAAGCCGCTCTCATTTTAACCCACACAATTTCTTTTTCTCCGACATTACTCTTGAAGATCTTTTACCAGTTTCACAAAAGCCTTTGATGCGATTGATCACTCAGCTCTGCTTTCTAAACTTTAACACCTTTCCTTCTCCAAGAATTCCCTTCTTTGGTTTCACTCATTCCTGTCAGGCCGATCCCAAGTAGTTTCTATCCCCGAAGCACCTACATCTTCTCCTCTTCCTATTACATCTGGGGTCCCGCAGGGTTCTAGCATCTCTGCTACCATGTTCTCTGTCTATATTAATGACCTCAGCCTTTCCATTAGACACTGTTTCTATCACATTTACGCAGATGATACCCAAATTTACCTGTTCTTCCCTCCAGAAGAACTACAAACCGCCATCCAAAAAATCCAAGAAGACCTAAATTCAATATGTTCCTGGGCTTTGACAAACAAGCTTTCTCTGAATGTAAAAAAATCTCAGGCTATTATTTTTGGGTCTAGTCCTTGCTTACATCACTCCCAACTATTCTTTCACTCACAATTAATCAACAACAAATTTCCTTTCTTCCTTAGTCAAAAACCTTGGCATTATCCTAGACCAAACCCTTTCATGGAAACCTCATATTTCACAGATTTCCCGTCGCTGTTTCTCCACTCTCCAACAATTTCGCCGCTCTAGTCATCTCCTTCCTCCTAAAACCCGTAGTCTTCTTGTGTCCTCACTCATATTCCGCCATTGACTATGGTTGCGCTGTTTATGGGGGCCTAACCGTAGAACTAGAGGATAGGCTTAAGCTTCTGCTAAACTGTTTAATCAGGTTTGTCTTAGGTTCTCCAAGGAGGGGGAACTGTACTCTGAGTCGGGAGAGTTATACCCATTTTACCGTAGGCAATATTCCCTTGGTTCTCTCCTCTATCAAGTACTATTTTCCCATTCCCCTCCCTACCTCAATGGTCTTAGACACATAGACAATTATAAATATTATAACCTGATTTTTTATAATTCTCTAGCACCTAGGTATTACGGCCTTCCCAAAACCCACAAACCAGATAATCCCCTTCGCCCCATTGTCTCCAATATTAACTCTCCCGCATCTAAGCTCAGCAAATTTCTCCTTTCATCCTTTCAAATTCTTAGTCGACAAAACCATTATGACATTAAAAACTCATTTGTCCTGAAAACACAGCTGGAATCTTTAATTATACCTAAGGGATACATTCTTTGCTCCTTAGACGCCGAATCCCTCTTGACTAATATTCCTATAGACAAAGTCCTCCAAATAATTGATAAATATTGGAATACAATCCGAGACCATACTATACCTTGAGTCCCTTTCCCTTTGTTGTACTTCCGGCTATCTCCTATACCAAGGTATATACTACAACCAGATTAACGGTCTGGCTATGGGAAATAACCTTGCTCCCGACATTTCAAACATCACCCTTAACGACCTCCAAGACTCTACCCTTCCCCCCTTACACAACGACCTTTTCTTCCTTAAAAAATATGTTGATGACTTCTTCCTCATTCTCAATCCCGAAAAAATCCCCCAGATCCTTACTGTAATTAATTCATACCACCCTCGTCTAAAATTTACCATTGAAATGCAATCTGATTATCAACTTCCCTTCCTTGACACCCTTATTATCCATAACACCAATGGCTTTATCTCCACTGACTGGTATGCCAAGCACACATACTCAGGTCGTCTCCTCCATTTCATCTAATCTCACCCTCATCATCAAAAAATTAATGTGGCCAAAGACCTCATCTACAGATCACTCACACTTCAAGACAAGATTTTCCAAAGAAAAAATATTAAACGTGTTACTGACATCCTCCTGTCCAATGGTTTTCCTACTCACTCCATTAAAAACCTTGTAAAATAATATTTTATTTCCACATCTCCAACTATCTCCCTTCCCAAAATAATGACCTCGTTTTCCGTTCTCTTTCTTATATTCCAAAACTTTCTGAAAATATTAAGAAATCTCTTTAAAAAAACTTTCCCTAATCTTAAGCTTTCTTTTTCCACCAACAACAAATTAAAATCTATTTACACCATCCTCAAAGACCCCATCCCCCTTCCTAACAGAACTAATGTCGTCCATTATCCAATGGACCATGTCAAGTTGTTGATAGTTGCCGAGCTTTCGCACATCATGTGATGGCTTCTTCAGGGCTGAGTGGAGAACGAGAGCTGTTTTTTAAATCCAAGTGGAATCACATTTTATTATTGTAATTCTCTAGTATATTATTGTCAATTATTATTGTATTCTCATGATATTGTATTCCTACAGCCCTGAAGATAGCTTACAATGTAAGCCGAAACGTTGGCTGATAATCCTCTAAAAAAAATACATTTTTTAAATTTGTGTTTTTTGGATCTACCTTGACCAACCCCACCTAAAATCATCTAATAATAATAACTACGGTAAAAAAAAAACTCTCCTTTAGTGCTCTTATTTTTAAATGCATTAGTTTGTGAACTAAATTCCCTTATTTAATCTTATTTATGTCCATCTTTGATGGAACATGGGAAGCTTGCTTGGACAATACAGCACGTGCATGTCGGACTTTGTTCCATAACAGCCAGCCAAGGTGGGACTAGAGGACCCCCGATGGACTACACCTCGAATTCACAGACTTGGCGTCTTCCTCGCGTGGTGGTCCAGCTAAACTTCACTGCAAAGTTGTAATTACAGTTGATTATAGTTATTGAATAAATTACAGCAGATAACATTTGTTTGTTAAACTTAATATTCAAATATTCCACGATTTAAAAAAAGAAGAAATTTATGGAAGATATTTCCGGGCACTGGGTTATGATCAGAAAGATTTATTTTTAATAATGAAATCAGATTAGAAGGAGAGATGTTAACACGAAAACTAAATGTATATTTCTTCAATATTTATTATTTAGCTTATTAAAAGAATTTCAGGTAATTGGTATCATTTCCGAAAATTTATGTTTTAAAACATTTTCGTTAAGCATTGTTAGTGCATATAGAAGGGGGGAAAAAAAAGAAAAAAAAAAAGGAACTATAGGAGAATTAATTGTTTCCCAACTTCTTCTCCCGATTGGACAAGGGGCAACTTTTGGAATTTTTTTTTGTCTCGTGATTTTCAGTTAATCGTATTTCAAGTAATTTTAATTAAGCCAATATAAGACCTATATGTTTAGCAGATATCCCGTAGAGCAATCAAGCTATTCACTTAGGTAGCATGACATCACTTTCGAAAAATTTCCACAGATCTTCGTCAACCCTACACATAAACACACTTGCTCGTATTTAAGCTTCCTGAAAACAGTGTGAAGAGTTCGTTATTGGCTAAGACCAGTAAGAGGGAGAGGGGTTTAAAGAGAGATAACAATTGTAAAATAGTAATATCTTTGTTTGTATTATATTTATATTATATATTTAGAGAACATAGTTGGTTTAAAATTCAATTTTATAACATTTATATTAATAAAAATTCTTCAGAATAACTTAAATTAAGGAATATATTTAAAAGAGCAAGTTTGAGAATGGTTCGAGTTCCTCTGTTTAAAAATATATAATTAAATTCAGCATTTGAGCATCATTTTGGAAAATGTTGAACGGATTTTTTGTATAGTTCAAATGAGGGTAGGGGAAGAAGGGATTTCAAATCGAATATATGTCAATATCTTCGTTTATCACATTTTATTATTAGTCATCATGAAAAATGCATTGAACACAATCAACATAATATTTAATTTTCAACAATTATTCTCTATAACATTTTTACCAAGAGAATAGAATAATGAACAAAATATTTAATAAAGAATTAGCAGTTTATTCAATTATTTTTCAATAAGTTGTCTGCATGTTTTTCAAATTTTTTTTTTTCAAATTAATTTTTAAAATCTTTTTAAATTCTCTTACATAGCTTTCTACATTCATACTTTTGATGTCACATTACATTATTGTAATTTTCTATTATATTATAGTCAATTATTATTGTATTCTCATGACATTGTATTCCTACAGCCCTGAAGATGGCTTACAATATAAGCCGAAACGTTGGTAGATAATCCTTTCTTAAAAAATGCATTTTTTAAATATGGATTTTTTTTTTTGGATCTACCTTGACCGAACCCCAACTAAAATCATCTAATAATAATATCTACGAAAAAAAAAACTCTCCTTTTGAATTAGCAGCTTAGTGTCTTCCCCCTCCCAAACTGCCGGCTTCAAAGTTATGTCTTTCCACTTATTTTATTTTTTCTTTTTCGGTTTTTGAGACATAATTAGTCATTTACACTTATTTAGGTCCGGCTTTAATAAAACCCTACGTATTTTTTTTTTTAGATTTCGAAGCTTCTTCGTGATAAACAATTCATGAGAGGGAACAGAATAAAAAAATCTATCTGTCCTCGCCAGGAATCGAACCTGGATCTCCTGCTATCCGGCCCGGTATGCTGACCGTTACACCACAAGGACTAGCTAGATATCTCATTAAATTCCCTCTACATTAGCGTAGATACTTCTACTTCTTCGTGATAGATTTTTTTATATTTCTCTTCATAATAGTGAAAATGAACTATTGACTTATTGAATTATATTTATTCTTATAAGTTAGATTTTAACAGTTTTACTCTTCAAAATAAAGAAACTGTTGTTGCTTGAAATGAAATTGAGAGTGAATGGCCCCCTGAGCAGAGAGACAGCTTCAATTAGGTTGGCCCTATAAAGCACATGTTGACGTGGTATTGCCTGCTACTGGCTGAAGAAGACAGCTCCACTCAAGCTCGGATCGGTTCCAGGATTTATTTATCTCATATATAAGACCTAAGGGATAGAAAAAAATTTCCTTTCAAGCCCACTGCAAACTGGGTCACCATTTTCTGTGACCAGTATAGTCTCAGATCAGAGAGTCATTATTAATCACCAGTTACTGGGCAGTCTTGTAGATTCAATCATACTCTTCTGAGATCTTCTGGTTCTTATTTAGTTTTAGTTATAAAGTTAATAATTATTATGAACAGTGAAAGTAAATTCTTCATGAGCGACACTTTCTGCCCCATTCTACCACCCGAGTAAGGTGTTTCTCTGTCTTTGCACAGCCTTGTATATGTATATTTGTTATTGTATTTATATTTTTCTAAGTATTTGTCAATGTCAATAATTTTTTTTCTCCGAACCTAGGGACTAGTAGTAACACGGTAGCCAAATGTGCTAACTGTAATACCGAGGCTGTAAAGCATTCACTGAACACGAGATAAAATATAAAGCCACTAGGAGAAGTTATGACTTACAACCTATTACACAACAAACACAAAAAAAACCCAAAACTTCAAACAACACACAAATAAAAACGCAGATCACGCAAAATCAATTCCCAGAGCCCCCGAGACAGAACGTTTGGAAACAAAAAATGAAGGAACGACAATGAATACTGACAGTCAACCTCCCGCTGATTCTATCGACATTTCATCATTCCTAATTAATATAATTAAGCCATTTATACCTCAAATAAAGGACTTCCTAACTAACCTTCTCTCAAAACTACTTACCTCACCATATGGATTGTAGTAATAGATTACCTTATCATAACTTAACTCTTCTAAATTGGAATGCAGCCGAGCTGAAATCAAGACAGTGCTTGCTAAGTGACTTTCTGAATAGATATGAAGTAGATATCGCATGTATTTCAGAAACCCACTTAGTTCAAGCTGACAGACTACACATAAAAGGGTATATGACTTACAGACATGACCAGGATACTCGAAGGGGGGGAGTGGCGATCTTAGTCAAACGACATATACAACATTCACAGCTACTGATCCCTACACTTGAGAGGTTAAAGGCGGTAGGCATAACACTGACACATCACAACAACAACACATTACACATAATCGCAGCTTACCACCGCCCAGGTCTCAGGCTTCTCCAAACGGACTTTGAACGTATATTCTGTAACATTCCCACAATTCTCCTCGGTGACCTTAATAGTAAGAACCCCTATTGGGGCTGTAGAACCCTGAACTCTAATGGAACTAGACTGAACAACATAGCATCAAATCTTGGACTCCATATCAGTACACCTAATGAACCAACACACTACCCCACTCAAGACAGATATCTTCCAGATATATTGGACATTGCACTTCTCCAGAACATTCCACACCCATTTCACCACACAACTACCACAGATCTAGACTCAGACCACCTACCAGTTCTCTGTACATTTGACACTCCATACAGACAGACAATACCGACACCCCGACTCATCAGAGGAAGGGTCGACTGGAAGCTTTTCTCCCTCGCAATGAGAACCCTTGACGTACCCAATTCTTACAGACATACCGACGACATCGATACAGCTATTGCCACACTAACGGAACATATCCACAACTCCATCCAAAGTTCAACCCTACAGCCCTCCAAAAACCCCAGACAAATTTCCCGAGATGAAACTCCTGCCCATATACTAGACTTGATAAGAGATAAAAATACCCTACGAAAACGTTGGCAAAAGTACAGTGATCCCCTTGACAAAAGAGAAGTGAATCGCTTGACCAGGAAAATAAAATTTCTTCTGGAGGAAACCAAAATTAAAAAGTACCAAAATTTCCTGACTGACTTACAGACTGATGACCACTCTCTTTGGCGTGAAACTAAACGTATTTTAGGAAAACCAACTGTCATTCCCACTCTACAAGATGGACCCCGAACTGTATACACAGACAACGAAAAATGTGAAATTTTTGCCACGTACTTAGAGACAAAATTCAGGCCACTTGACAGACAGGACATACTAACTGACAGGACAATCGACGAAACCTTATATGAACCTGACAGTGGCAGTCCAACAAACAATGACTTTGACTCTATCTCACCAAATGAAGTAAAATCATTTGTCAGAAAGATGAAAAAAAGAAAAGCTCCAGGAGAAGACTTAATCCCAGTTATCGTTCTCAAGAATCTCCCTTTCAAGACACTTGCATACATTACCAGTATATACAATGCATGCCTTCGTTTTGGCTACTTCCCCGAAAGCTGGAAGAAAGCATTAGTCCTTTTATTTCATAAAGATGGCAAACCTAAACACAACCCGCAAAACTATCGACCAATCAGTCTCCTCAACACCCTCGCCAAGCTGTTTGAGAAGAGTATTGAGCAGAGGCTCAGAAAGCACTTCGAAGGCTCTATAGTCATCCCATCACACCAATTTGGCTTCAGAAGCAACCACTCCGCCGTACTCCAATCTCAGAGAGTTGCTGAAATAATTATAGGCGGATTCGAAGCCAAACAATTCACCGCTGCGGTGTTTTTTGATGTCGAAAATGCCTTCGACAAAATTTGGCAAAAAGGACTTCTTTTTAAGCTGAAAAAAGCTGCCGTTCCACCATACCTATTTGATATAATAAAATCATTCCTTAAGAATAGAACATTTCAGGTCAGGGTAAATGGCTCCCTTAGCAGGACCGCATCCATAAAAGCCGGGGTACCACAAGGGGCAATTTTAAGTCCCCTTCTTTACCTTGTGTATTGCAGCGACATGCCGGAACCTCCACTATCAGAATTGGCCACCTTCGCAGACGATACACTACTTCTGTGCAAACACACGAGAGTTCAAAACGCAGTGTACAATCTACAAGAAGCGACCGACTGTCTTACAGCCTGGTTTTACAAATGGCGCCTGTCTTTAAACCCTCAGAAAACCGAAGCAAAAATTTTTAGTCTTCGCAGATTCTCCAACAATAACCTTCCAGAACTTCACATCAGCCAGCTTCCGATTCCATGGACTCCTAAGGATCACTTGGATTATACTTTGATACTAAACTGACATGGCAGCTCCATGTAAAAACTAAACTGACACAAGCCCATCACAGACTAACTTTACTTCACCCTCTAATAAACAGGAAATCCTCACTTAAACACTCCCTGAGCTCACTACTCTACAAGTCGCTGATCCGCCCAATACTGACGTACTCCTGCCCTGTCTGGTTCGGCACCAGTAACCAGACCATCAAAAGACTGGAAACATTTGAAAACCGCATTCATCGCATGATACTCAATGCACCCTGGTTCGTAAGGAATCAGCAGATCAGGAGGGAACTGGGAATTGAGCCCATCTCTTTTCACATCCAGGACCTCACCTACAAACATCATGAACGTAAGCCGCTATCTTCAGGAGCTGCCACCTTCCGTCTCGGAGCAGTCACCCAGCGACGCCTCAAACCTAGACTATATCAGCATATACTGCTCTAATAATTTTATTGTATTTTTGTTTTCTTGTGTAAATAGTATAGTATTTATTGTATACATACCATGTCTTCCATCTTGTGTAAAAAACAACTGTTTTGGGCCAAGAATAAAAAAAAAATATATATTTCTCTCCCTAGTAAATCTACAATTTTGAGGAAGTGAGTTATTTTCAAAACCAGGAGAGTTGGCTTATTGAAGTTCTTTATTCTTTGTAAGATTGAGAGGGAGTCAGTACATATGTATTATGAAATCCTTTCCATTGGATGAGATAATGTAATACAGTCCTGATGAAATTGCTTGCATTTCTGCAGTGTAAGTTGAAGCTAATGATGGGAGCTTTTGTTTTCTGGTGGTGGTATTGCAAACTACTGACTTGACGCGGAGATCGATCATCGGTACAATTCGCTTCCATGGTGGCTCGTCGACATCAGTATATTGGAGATTAACCTCAGGTACCGACAGAATTACGTTCCTCTGGCGTATACCAAGTGGGGCAGGATGATGAGATTTTTCACTGTACAGCTGAACGTGCTTGGGATCGAATAAGTAATTGTAAGCCGGGTTTGGGGGTTTAAATACAATTTTTGATAAGTAGGAAGAGAAGAGCTGTTGTCGCCGTATAAGGAGCGGTGGAGCACTTGCCTCTGCACAGAGGCTGGTGATTGGGCTTGTCCTGAAAGCGCCTGTGACCAATCGGATTCCTGCATGGTGAATCGAGTCTAAGCACAAGAGATGGCTATTTTTGCTGATGAGTACACTATACTGTCGTAGTCTAACTTTGACAGTATCAGGCTTTTATATATCATAAGAAGTGATTTCTATCAGCTCCTCAGGTAGTTTTCCCAAGAACCTTCATTAAGTTCATTCTTTTTAGGCAGTGCTCCTTCAGATATTTGATATGACCAACCCAAGTTAATTTATGGTCAACCACCATTCCAAGGAAACGAACTTCATTTACAAATGAAATTTGTTGATTGTATACGTACAAATCAGGGAACGGGCTTGGACTTATTTTTCGGCTAAATAGAACACATCAGGTTTTGTTTGTTGAGAAACTTAAGTTCTTTGTTTTTGCCCAGGATTCCTATTTTATTAAGAGTGTTCTGTAGAAGCCTACTTGCCCATTGGATATCTCTGAACCTCAGAAATATTTGAATATCGTCTACAAATAGGAACCTGCTGATTGTTGGGGGAATCTGGTCCACAATGGGAATAATTCCGATAGCGAATAGTGCACAGCTTAAGACACTACCTTGAGGCATGCCATTATAGATTGCTTTTCGGCTGGATACCTTGTTCCGTATTCTTAACTTTATAGATCTATTTGATAAGAATGCTTGAATAAACTTGGGCAGTCTCCCTCGAAAGCCCCACTCAAAAAATGTCTTAAGAACGTGACTTCTTTTTATTGTGTCATATGCCTTTTCGAAGTCAAAAAATATCCCTATGGCTTCTTTTCCTTCAATAAATGAATTTAAAATTTCAGCTTTCAGAGAGACAAGGTGGTCCGTTGTAGATTTGGATCGTCTAAAGCCACATTGAACAGCTAAAAGAAGATTGTATTTTTCCAGGGTTCATATAAGCCGTTTATTTGTAATCTTCTCCAGAAGCTTGCAAAGACAGCTTGAGAGGGAAATTGGACGATAATTGTCAATAAAAAGCTTGTCTTTTCCATGCTTAGGCAAAGGTAAAACTATTGTTTCTAACCATTCCAATGGGAGCTCACCTTTATCCCATATATTATTGTAGACATGGAGGAGTATTGAATTGAATTATGGGCTGAAATGCTTAATCGTGGAGTTGTGAACTTGATCATTTCCTGGAGATGTATCTTTTAGGTATTGTAGTCTAGTTGAGAATGTTGGCTAACTGGGTCTTCAGAAAAATCTAAGATTTGTGGAGATTATATATAATCAACTTGCGGAGAATTTGATATTTGGGAGAAGTGTTCCACAAATATTTCACAAAGCTGTTGTGGGTCAGTTATTATTTNTATATATAATCGTAATCGAGAAGATATAATTTACTTTACTGAAGTTGTATGTGCTGTATTCGTCCATTTACTCTGAGACTAATGTGCTCAAAAATCGAAACCATTCAAGTTGTAAAATAAAAATATAGTGGGAAATGCCAAGCATCTCTTTTGACAATAGTTTGATACACTTGATGAACTTTTGACTCACCCACTTACCTCTTAAAAGATTCCAAAATCTGCTGATTTCTTTAATACAAGACCATTTTATAGAGAAAATACACTCTAATGCATTGAAAGAAAAACTAAGATTAGAGCATGATCTTTTCTAGGCACGTAAGAAAACTTGTCACAGGAAAGCTTTAGATACATAAATTAAAAGTAAAACTGTGCTACTTTCCCAGAATAAAAGACATAATAAAAACTTATGTTGGCCAATGTCTCACTTTTTTACAAATGTAATGTGACAGGAAATTTGTCGAACTTCAGTAGAATGTTGAGCCTACCCACGTACCTTCCACCGAACACCTCTTAGAATAAAATACTAAACACCAACCACGATCAAATAACCGTGAGGTAAGACCTAATTTTCATAAACAGGTATAACATGAAATTGGAAAAAGTAAAAACTATGTCGACTCAGGCGAACTAAGACTGATGCGATTTAGTAAATTCAAAAGAACTTTCGAATTTTGTAGTTTAGATATTACACATGCCTCAGTTTCTAAATCTTCATTTATTTAATTTAATATCTTATGAGATAAAGGAAAACGAACTTATTCCATATTATCTCTTTATCGTTGAAGAAGGACACATTGGAAACTATACTATAAACTCCTACCAGTACATGTAAAAAGAAACAACCAACTGGTCAACACACATGCAGATCTCTCTATATGCTTTAAAAAATTATTATTATGAAAAACATTAATATATATATATATATATATATATATATATATATATATATATATAT
>KZ808931.1:40806-61649 GCA_000696205.2 Oncopeltus fasciatus
TTTTTTTTTTTTTTTTTTTTTTTTTTTTTTTTTTTTTTTTTTTTTTTTTTTACATTGCGAAATTAATTTTTGTCTGTATTTTACTTATTTTAAACTAGCTAGGAAAATAGCCATACTTTTTTTTATATGGCTATAAGCTTAAGCTTAATTTAGGGTTATTAAATGTTCAATAAATCTTATATTTTTATTAATTTATAAGGATTATCTTATTTTCATACTTAATAATGATTATTTTGTTAAAGTGATGTAGCTTCCTTTTAATTATCAAACAAATTATTGGCACAATAATTGTCTAGAATATGGACAAATATCCTGTTTTGGGAAATATGGTATAATTTATTACTAACCAATTAACTACCTTATTCATTTCGGCACCATTGCATTGCATATTTTTTTTCATTGGAATTGAAAGTTTCTGTATCCCTATATATATATATTAGCAAAAACATCATCTCCCCAAGAGATGATCTCAACTAGGGTTTCAAAGGTACAACAATGCAGGGCACATAAATAAGAAAAGCTGGAAATTTTGAACATTTAAAGAAGATTATTAATAAACAAACCATAGCCACCGTTTCAGGACCCTCTAACTATCAGCCATATTCTTGAAGACTGTTTAAAAGTAAGCAAGTAACCTTTAATTATATTTCGGTGGGTTCTCTCATAAACTCAGTTCTCTATTATCTATTCATTCTACTTATGAACCAGTTTGCCCATCGATTCGTCGCTAATTTTTCCCCTTTTCATTTCATAATCTCTGATTTAATTATTCCCTTATGAATCCGTAGAAATGGTTTTGGGCCAATGACTCTTGTTTCTGAGTCATTTGTAACTGTATCTGCCCTCTCATTATCTTCAATTACGATAAGCTCGTTTATAAGGATGAACGTATACTCATTTCTTTTTTTGTTCTAATCTTCATAACTACTTAATATATTATTTCGCAGGTTTTGATTTAATGACCATTGCTTCAGTTGAACCAATGATTGAATATTCAATGCAAGTGAAAGAATACTAGACCAAATGATTCCGGCAAGTATCAAGAGCAATAAAAAATAAGTCCGTCAAGCAGGAGCTGCATAAGCAATAGAATTTCTCACCATCTTTGTTAATGAATATTTTTTTTTTCATCCGAACCCCATTTTCCATTTCCTATAACAAAAGTAAACAAATATCCGTCTAGCCGCAGGAGCTGCGTAAACTAAGCAGATTTCCAATTATTTATTAAGGAGATATAAATCAGAATATACTACCAAAGTTGCCTTGGAAATCTTAAAGTACTATGGAGGTTTTACGAAGGCATTAAGCCAATCTGAAAGAGATGGGGAGAGGCGACGCTCAGTCATAGTAGTTCAATATTATAATGATCCATATTGTGCAATTTTGTAAATATTTTGCACCAACCAATTGATAGAACTTGGTACTTGTGCAGTTATTCTATTCAGTGATTGTTTTCATAATACTAATTGTTCGCGCCGTAATCCTCCTTTATCAGTCCCTAGCGCCCTAATCTCGGCACAGAGTGACTCACCTGAACTCGCGACCCTTATCGCCTAAATGCAGTGTCCCCCTACCTTTTTCTCACTCTGCTTCCAGCTCTCACAGGAGACACTCTGCTTCCAGCTCTCATTGGAGAACTCTGCTTCCAGTTTCCAGAAACCACTCTGTTTCCAGTAAATACAAAGTGTTTTAAAGTATAAAAGTTTTAGTATTTCGTGCCGCCTTATGCGCCTCCAATTCGTAATACAGTCCACTTCTCTTCGTTCACTCACCGCTGCCACGCATCCCCAGAAGGTAAGTGCTCTGAATTTTTGGGTTTTTCTCTTGGCCGAGTTAGAGACCTTTAATTTCAGGGCCGCTTTGGAGGAAAAACTGCAGATGAGTGAGAGGATCGAACTACCTGCTGAAGCTACCCTGTAAGTTGCTACCTCTTACATTCTATTTTTTCTTTCTTTTTCTTTTATTTTCAATATTAAATATTTATTATTATTTACTAATTTCTAACCAGCGAAAACGCCGCCACACTAATAATTAAGGATAACGGAAATCTACTGAAAAGGTTGCAATCTTGTGATGCGTCACTAATTTTGTGTAGGTCGTACTTCTCTGTAATCAAACTGCAGACTGAGCATATTTTCATAATCGATATTATAGCGTCTTGAAGAAAACAATGTCTCTATTTGTTCAACTTTAAAGACACTTGGATTAGTTCTGTATTTGTGTCGAAACTAATTTTGTGAATCACTTGAAACTTTCCACTCAATGTCTGTGGCTTTTGTACCTAATCGAGGGCCAAGGCAGCCCCCTAGCCCTGCTCAAATACAAAAGGTAAATAACGTATAATCAAACATTTCTCTGTTTTAGTTAGTCACTCTAATTTATTTCTTTTTTTTTATATAGATGCTGGATGAGAATTGTCAGTTAATTCAAACAATTCAAGATTATCAGAGTAAAGGGAAAGCTCAAGAATGTATGCAGTAAGTTATTTTTAAGTTTACGTTTTTTTTATTTTATAAAGATCATATATTATAGTTTTTATCATTGAATTTCTTCTCACAGGTACCAGCAAGTTTTGCATAGGAATCTTGTGTATTTAGCGTCTATTGCTGATGCAAGCCAGAATATTCAAGCTCTTCTGCCTGTGAGTAATGTTTTTTTTTTTTTTTTTTTTTTTACATTGCGAAATTAATTTTTGTCTGTATTTTACTTATTTTAAACTAGCTAGGAAAATAGCCATACTTTTTTTTATATGGCTATAAGCTTAAGCTTAATTTAGGGTTATTAAATGTTCAATAAATCTTATATTTTTATTAATTTATAAGGATTATCTTATTTTCATACTTAATAATGATTATTTTGTTAAAGTGATGTAGCTTCCTTTTAATTATCAAACAAATTATTGGCACAATAATTGTCTAGAATATGGACAAATATCCTGTTTTGGGAAATATGGTATAATTTATTACTAACCAATTAACTACCTTATTCATTTCGGCACCATTGCATTGCATATTTTTTTTCATTGGAATTGAAAGTTTCTGTATCCCCTGAGCTTATGAACTTTCACTACCTTCATCAAAAATTATAAGAATCTGTTAGTAAATTATTTATTTTACACACAACCACAATTGTACTATTCTTCCAGAGTTATGTTGGTATCGGCTAGGGGAACTACTAGCTTAAATAAATTTCCTAGTTGATATGTAAATATAATTTTAAAGACTTTTTTCTTAATTTTTATATTCATCTCTTCTGTCTTACTGTACATAAGTTTTCAGCCGTTTTGGTTAAGGTTGGATTATTCCTGTTTTTCCCCCTTCCCTCTTCTTAATTATTTTCTAACTGGATAATCTCCTTATTGCTTGGCTTTGTCTTAGGTTATGAGGTTAATCCTATAGTCTTATGATTTCAATTGATCTAATGTCTGTATATTATACTGTTGAAATGCTGATAAGAGAAAATATAAGCTTCAAGAGATTTCTCTAAAAGGAAAGCCCCAAGTTCCTTCAAAACAAGTGGCTCTGTAGTGCATTTAGAACTATCTTAACACCAGTTATTGGAGTTCTTAGTTCATAGTTATTTATATTTTGTATTATAACTATGAACTATTGTATTTTGTACTAACTATGTTAGTAATGTATTATAAAATAATTTATTTATGGTAGTAATGCATTGAGCTATCATGAACATGTGTTCTTTAGAAGTGCATATGGGCTTTAAACCTATAATATGATAAACATGAGGATGCTGTCCAACAACATTTTAATCCACAAAGCTTTGATTTATAAGATATAGAAAAATTTATTGAATTGAATATAATAAAGAAAAAAATTGTTAATCCTAAATAATTTGAAAACTTTAAACAGCTTAATCATTTTAATTTCATAAACTATCCATTTAAGAATAATTGTTCCGGTAATTTAATTCTTTAAATCATGAAAAAGGGCTATTTCCTCATTAAGAACTTTTATTTTCTGTCCTAAGCAATGTTTTTATTTCTGTACATTTTCAATGTTTTGCTCCTAGTTCATTCTCAATTCTAAAATAAGTTAGGAATTTATATGTATTTATACTTAACTCTATATCTATAATTATATATATNTTTATCATTTATAATAACAAATAATTTGCATTAAAACTACAAAACAACAATTTTAATTAACATTTATGCCAACAGAAGAGATTGATAGGCTCTCCCCTCTTATAAAAATATGTATTAATATTTATTTTCATGTAATCTTAATTTCTAATAGTATAACTGAAAAGTGATAATATAGAAGCCTTTATTATTAATAAAATATATGGTCTTGCTGTAGAAATTTTTATTTTATGACTAGTTTTAAGAGCATTGCCATTATCTCTGGCCTGGAGTTAATAATGTAATCAAAACTGGTCATAGATTTAAAGTAAAACTGAAAAAATTCTTGTTAATCATATATTTTAATTTTTTTCATTTTTTTAGTTAGTTTTAATGACTGTCTATTTTTTCAGTTATATTTATTGATTCCTTTAATTTCCGTCTAAATCCATTGCTATTTTCACTTACTTTTTGAATGACTTATCAAAAATTAAATTGATTGTTGAATTTCAGTATAAATGCTGTCTTTTTTGGCTTTTTGTCATTTTTTTTAAAACAAATTTTGATTTGACAAATTTAATCTTTTAATTACTATTTTATCTCACTTAAATGAACATCTCGACAGTTTAGACAATATATTTTATATATTATCTTTTTTTTTTCTTTGTTTGTTCTATTCCTTATATTATAAATATAATTTATTGGTTAATTTGTTCATGGAATATCATGTATAACATAAGTAGTTCAAATCATAATGAAAATGGCTTCTACTTTTCTCTTCATTATACAACTTAATTTAACTTTTAATTTTTCCTCAAAGCCCTATTATTTACATAGATTTTTATATTTCTCATAATGTTATCAATATAACTATTTCTATATATTCCATTAACTTTGAGGCCTATTTGCCTTGTATCTTATTATCCATATAGATTTCTCAGAATAAATGACTAAAAGTTCTACAAGAAGAGATCTATCATTTTTCTGATTGGTTTAGTAAAAGATGCAGTCTTCCTTCTGTTTTTATAACTTTATTGCAACCAGTTTCACAGCTATTACTGCCTCTTCAGGCTATAATATTAACAACAATTAATAAACAAAATGATATTCAACAATAAATAAGTAAATAAATATATGTAAATAGCATTGATTAAAAACAACAAATAATTTAACTTAACCAATAAATATAAAACCTATATATTTTTTAAAAACTGGAGGAAGCATGGCCAATAATTTGTCACAGCCTATTTCATAGTATTTAAATTCTATCCCAGAAACTCACCAGGTCAAGTACAGTCACTCACAGAGCACCTCTGTTTATCTGTACACAACCGAGGGTACTGGCCTGGCGGTCTTACGCTGGAGGGTTGGAGTCCACTTTTCCTACTCTTTCATCCATAAAGGATGTAGGAGGTAGACTCCTCAGTAGCTACCAGGCTTACCAGCAATGTCACCTTGTTCAGTGTGCCTCGTAAATTCATACATAGGTCCCTTTAATTACGCTCACCTTTCTTATCTTCACCTTCTCCACTAATGCAGCAGAGGTCCAAAGGTGCACCAGAAGTCGCACTTGAGATACTTCAAATTCGTGACCCCTACTCCATGTATGATCTTTAAACATTGACAGGTAAGATGTTGGTCGATATTCTTTTACTCTAGATCTCAATTATGCCCAGATAACCTCTGTATACACACACACACACACCTCTCCATTTGAAGATTATAAAATTACTTTTTATATTGAGACATTTTGGTCAGAGATTATTGAAAGAAAAAAAACAGCTTTATTTTGAGACTTAAGTCCCCTTGAATAACAGAGAGGTCACAACTGACAGTACAGCTGATTCTGACCTAATTAGAATAATAAAAATAAAAAGTAATAATAAACAATAGAGTAATAATATAAAAAAAAATTCAATAGAACTATGACAATATTCACTACTTATTATACAAGTACAGAAATATGAGAAAGAAGTATTAAAATAATAAATAAAAAAAAACAAAGATATTTATGGGCAATTAAAATATTGACTGAAGAGGTAAAGAAGAGGGGACTGGATAGCTAACAGAACTAAAGTAAAACTAACAGAGAACGATTAATGTAAATCTTCTATTTTTTTGATCAACCTTGACTGAATCCTAACAAATTTTCTACTAATTACTTTTTATATAATGCTTGATTGATACCCTTAATTTTTTCCCCGGAAAAATTGTTAATTTATATTACTAATTTATGTTGATTTCATTTTTTAGCCACCACAGGGAGTGCCACCTCCAGCTGGTGGGCCACCCCCTCACCACATACATGGCCCACAAGGGCCTGAAATGATGCCAGGTCCAGGTGGTTTTCCTCAACCTGGTCAGGGAGGCTACCGGCCACCTGCTATGCCTCCGCAGGGTCCACAACAACCCCCACAGAGTATGTATCATCATCTCAAGATAAAGATCATAGAAATCGATTTTAATCTTACTGTCAATAAAGTGGTGGTCTACCATTACTGAAAGCACTTGTGAAATTCAAGCATTAAATTATCTAGCCTACTATTTAATCATTTGTTTTTTTTTTTTAAATCAGGATATTTATTTTTTTTAAAACACTTAAGTACTAATAAAAACTAAAAACTAATTCTGTAATTATTAATTTAGTTGTGGTTTATTATCCCACATAAATTTTAAACAATTAATGAGAGGGAATAGAATAAAAAATCTATCTGTCTTAGCCAGGACTCGAACCTGGATCTCCTGCTTTCAGGGCCGGTATGCTTCCATTACACCACCGGGACGAGATAGGTAACTCATTAAATACCCAATACACTAGCCAAGTTTTCGAGCAATTTTTAGTGCATGGGAACAGAATAAAAATCTAACTGTAAATGGAAATGCACCGGCCCGGAAAGCAGGAGATCTAGGTTCGAGTCCTGGCTGGGACAGATAGATTCTTTATTCTATTCCCTCTCATTAATTGTTTACTAATTCTGTAAGATTATCATTGAGAGCATGGATGGTCAAGTGTTTAATGAAGAATGGATTCTCAAAACTCTAATATTTCTTATTAGTTTCAGTTCTAATTGACTTGAAAATCATAATCATAACCCCCTTCTCAAAATTTTACAGTTCACCTTTGCAGACCCACAAATCAATAATTAAATAAAAGAAGAAGTGTAAACAAAGTTTCTTGAACCAGCTGAACTAAAGGATGAGTTTTGGGATTTAGGTTCTAATCTTTTTATGCCTAATTTCATATGAGTGTAATTCCTTTACTTTAAAGATGTTAAATTAAGTTTTAATTTTTAAATATTTTTATTTGTGGTTTTATTTATCCCACGTAAATTGTAAATAATTAATGAGAGGGAACAGAAAATAAAAAACCTGGCGAGGACGGATAGTTTTTTATTTTCTGTTCCCTCTCATTAATTATTTATGTTAAATTAAGGTTTAAATTTTTAAAATATTTCAATTGTCAAATTTTTATTGACAATTGACATGGGGTTAGTACCATTTTACAAACTCGTCAAGCTTTCAATTTTTTGTTTCTCTCAGAAGTAATGTTTGTTTTTAGGACCTACAATGCCAACAGGACCCCAACAGTACAGAGGTGGACAAGGTTATCCTGCTGGACCTCCTGGTCCACAACAACAGCCTTATCCCAATAACCAACCTTATCCTTCTCAACCTCCTCCTCAGGTCTCTTCATCCCAAGTAAGTCATTATTGTTAGCTTCAGTCCCTGTTTTAAGCTCACTTCAAACAAAAATGAATTTTTAAAGCATTCATTTACTAAACTTTGGTTTTACTCTTATTATCCAATTGTAAGCTTGGATTTCTATTTTCTAATATATTTGAATTTAAGTTCAAACAGAGAGTTTTTGACTGTGGAGATTATTAGTGGATAATTCGTTGGGGTTCGGTCGAGATTAGTCCAAAAAAAAAATTACAATTAAAAAAAAAAAAGTGTATTTTTTATGATCTGCCAGTCATGGCAGACCATTACAATGGCCTACATTGTAAACCATCTTCAGGGCTGTTGAAATTCAAAGCCATGAGAAGAAAACAAAGAAGAAAAAAAACTATATGATTTACATTATTACTAAATAAAATTAACATAACTAAAAGCAGTGTGATTTCAAATGCTGAAGAAAACAATATCAAGAAAGTTAACCACACCTACCTATCATGAAGGCGAGGGAGGACGTGTTGTTGTCTGGATCAAATATTCATGGCAGAGGTAAGGTTTGGAATTAGGAAAACTTAAGTGGGGCAATTGAAGAGTAGAAAATATGAGGCAGTTGGTACAGAAGGAGAGTGATCTGTAACAAAAGAGGCAATGCCATTGAAGAAAAAGGACATTCATTGCGGATAAGTAGCTTTAAGGAACTAGGAAATATGTTTGAAAGTTGTATTTTGAAGGAGGACTAATGGTTTTACAGAATGTTGAAAATGTTTGAATAAGTTGAAGAAATTTGTTCAAAGTCAGTTCTGTCATTAACTGGATTGTGTTGTAAGTTAATGTGAATGGTTTCAGATAAGAGGTGTTTGTGTTCATAGGGTTCAGTGGAAAGAATGGTAATGTTATGTACAGTTTCTTCTTCCGGGTTGGACCGTGTCAAGTTGTCGATAGTTGACGACCTTCATTCATTCTCCATTCAGCCCTGAAGAAGCCATCACAAGATGCGCGAAAGCTCGGCAAATAAGAACAATTTGACTCGGTCCAACCCGGAAGATGAAATGGTAAATACATCTGACGACCGACGAAGCCTACGTGAACAAATGTTATCAAATTTAAAAGTGTGTCTTTAATGAATGACGTGTTTTGTGTGGGCAGTTTTTTTTTTTTTTTTCTTTATGTCATTTTTATGATTGTTGATTTTACCGGAAATAGAGTTTTTAGTTTGCCCAATGTAAGAACCATGGCAATTAGGAGTGGAACAAGGAATTTTATAAACAACATTGGTTCTGTTAGAAAGGGGGATGGGGTCTTTAAGGATGGTGTAAATGGATTTTAGTTTGTTGTTAGTGGAAAAAGTAAGCTTAAGGTTAGGAAAAGTTTTTCTGGGGGATTTCTTAATTTTTTCAGAAAGTTTTGGAATATACGGGAGAGAAAGAAAAATGAGGTCATTATTTTGGGGGAGGGACAGAGTTTCGGAAGTGGAAATAAAGAATTCCTTCACAAGTTTTTTAATGGTGTGATTAGGGAAACCATTAGAGAGGAAGATTTCAGTCTCATGTTTAATATTCTTGCTATTAAATATCTTGTTAGAAAGCGTGGGTGATCTGTAGATAACGTTTTTGGCCACATAATTTTTTGATGATGAGGGTGAGATGAGTAAAAGTGGAGGAGACGACCTGAGTAAGTGTGCTTGGTGTACCTATCAGGATGTAAGAGTTAAATGGAGTAAGGATCTGAAGGATTTTTCAGGATTGAGAATGAGGAACATATGACACAAAAATCCGTACATCCATAATAAATCCATATGACATAAAAAAACTCATTAGACCTAAAACACAGCTTATTATACAGAGCACAGCCACGCAAGTTGGTCATTCTCATGCTCCACTGCAGATGTTTTGCATTATGATCTCTGCCAGAGAGGAAATGGGAACCTAAGGATTTAAAATATACTTGGAATTGTCTTGAGATGATAGATTTGTTAGGAGGACAATATACTGCTGAAAAGGTAATTGAAAGTATTGATGGACACTAAAGTGGATTGGAATGAGTCTGTAGGAGTGGAAAGTATTAAATGATGAGTATGGGAAGTGGGAATGAAGAGCACAGTTCTACCGTGAGAGCTCATTTGTCTGGGTAATCAGTCGGTAAATGGTATAGCCTGATATGTTGAGTTTTTTATTTTTTGTTAGTCGTGTTTCTGTATTTAAGAGTACGGCTATACATTTGTTTTATAGTGTTAGTTTGTGTTCATTTGTTTGTGTTTGAATGCCGTTAACATTCCAGAAGAGGACAGAAAAGGATCTAGGAGAGGAGTTCATTTACTACTAGACGAGGAAGTCATATTAGATATTTCCGTTGACAATAGGTTTAGGAGAGGAGTGATGTGGGCGCAAAATTCTGAAAAAAAAGAAGTGGAGCGTGGATTGTAAATATTTTACTTCTTGATATTGATGATGGAGGAACATGGGAGATAATTGGCAGCTCTCCTCCTTGGGGGTGGTGGGTGCCTTCGAGCTACATATGCTGAGTCCTGCTGTCTGGTGAGCTGGATCCGTTGCTTCAAATCTTTGTAGACCTCGCAGCCTTTATAATTGGAGGGATGGTTTTTCTGACAAAGGTGCCCTTGCCCTGTGTGTCAGGCCGCAGGTGTACTGCGAGACTTCTGACAGTTCCCTGTGAGATGTGCCCCTCCACATTTGACACATCGGGCACCACACTCACAGTATCTTTTAGTGTGACCGTATTCCTAGCATTTGTGGCACGAAATATATAATATTACCTCTCTTTTCCATTGCAGAATACGAGTGGAGAAGCCCCTCCCTAGAAGAGACATAGTTCATTATCAACAATCATAAAAATGACATAAAGAAAAAATTTTTGCCCTTGCGAAACGCCTCATTTATCAAAAACACACTTTTGACTTTGATAACATTACCATTCTTTCCACTGAAAACCCTGTGAACACCAACGCCTCTTATCTGCAACCATTCACGTTTACTTACAATACAATCCAGTTAACAACAGAACTGACTTAGAACAAATTTCTTCAACTTATTCAAAAATTTTCAACATTCTGAAATGCCATTAGTCTTCCTTCAAAATAAACCTGTCAAACATTTCTCCTGGTTCCTTAAAGCGACTTATCCGCAATGAATGTCCTACCTTTTTTTCCCTGGTATTGCCCCCTTTGTTGCAGGCCGCTCTCCCTTTGTAATTACCGCCTCTTACCCCCCACCCTTCCACCACCCATGTTGTCCATCTCAAAAAAATTTTTCTCACAATTTTCAAACCCTGCCTCTCAGTCATGAGAATGGGATCTTAGTGACACGATGTCCCTCTCGACTTCATGATATATAGGTGTGGTGAATTATAGTTTTTGTAGTTTTTTTTTTTTTTATAGTTTGTTTTTTGTATTTTGAAATTTTCCAGATATTTTACTACTTGATATCACATTAAATTTAGTTATGGCAATTCTATGTAATAATAATGTTAATCCTTTTAATTTTTTTTTTGTTATACTTTTTCTTTATATTTTTATTCTTATGACATTGTAGCTATGTATAGCCCTGAAGATGGCTTACAATATAAGCCAAAATGCATAGATGATAATTTTTAAAATACACATTTTTCAAAATTTGCATCTTTTTGGATCTACCTTGACAGAACCCCAACAACTAACATCTAAATATTCATTTTAATTTTTGGCTTGGAAAATACAAAGAAAAAAATAATTACTGAAAAATTTTGACAGTACATTTCAAAAATAAATTTTAAAAAGTTTTCAAGCTATTCTGTTTAGGGCAAGCAAATCTATTTTCATTTATCTATTTTTATTTGTGTGAATAATACAGGTGATGTTTAAAAATGAATGTTTTTTGGGGGGGGGGAAGCCATAGAATCTTTTTCATTTGCGGGTCTTGGCCATCTCTCATGATGTCACCCTCCCATGATCTACTTGGTCTGTCTCTTCCTCCTATCCAGTAGAGCTTCCCATCCACTCACTCCTTGGATATTTCCACTGCTGGCATTTGGGTGACATTGGTCAGCACAATGTTACCTCAACTTAGTACACTTAATAACATGGCGTCCCTTAAAAACTTGTAGACTCTATTGTTGTAAATCCTAGTTATTTTCCTTCATCAGTTATCATCAACTAATTTATTCTCAAATATTAAAAATATTTAAATCTCTTGATGAGGGAATTTTAAGGAAATAAAATATCTTTGTCAACTTTCTGAAACATTGAGCCTAAAACTATTGATTCGCAAGAAGCTATCTTCTTGACTAGATCTGCAAATACGTTGTCTTCTTCTGAAAGCATTTTCCATGGCTTTTGTAACTTTATCAAACTTAAGAAATTATTCTACCGAGACTTGAAGTATCTTTTAACCAAAAGTTTTTTTTCTTGTATCTAATGTGGTTAGAAGTGACAGCATGCAAACCACTGTTGGTTATGGGTTGCTCTATCCTAGAAGCCAGCAAGAATTATAGCCAAAAGTAGAAGGTTTTTGAAGTAAAACAAGTAATTTGTCATTGATGACTATAAATTGGTGGTTAGCGTGCCATAAAAAAAAAAAGTGCTTATTTTATAAGAAGTCCAAAAAAATCGTGCCCGTGGTTCTTTGAGCTACTAAGAGGAAAATTTTAATCAATGCAACCTACATTGACTGCAGTCAAGTTTGTGGTTGTATGACACATGATTAGATGCTTGTAATTTTAAGGATTCACAGTCACTGCCAAGTTTGTGGAGTCTCAAGCAGACTATGGACAGTAGGAAGATACAGTCAGTTTCTGTTTCCAGGAAATAACTGCCTGTTCATGATTTTCAGAAGGTAACTGATTATTTAAATCACTCTCTGGAGGTGATTTTCATTAAGACTTCTTTTCTCTTATTAAATTCACTTTTCATGGCGAAATTATTCAAATACTATTATAAGATGTGCTCAGAAGGTAGATGAGATTGTATTGAATCAAAAGAGTATGCTAAAAATCCAGCTTAATAGTTCCTCCTGCATAACATCAGTTTTAGGGTTAATAAATACAAAACACAGACATTTCAAATAGACAGAGTTCTGCCAACTGAATGAAGGTCAGATAGTGATGTACTTAAAAGAGGTTATGGCTGATAATGTTACATATTAATATTTAGGGCTCATGCAGACACTTACAAGGCCTGGCAACTTAATGGGTAACGATTAAGAAAACTCTATGTAAAACTTAAGCTTGTGCTTGGTGACCTCAGTAGCAGAAATTGGACATATTCCATTAATTGCATTTGGGCTGAAACTCAGTATGTTAATAATGAATTATTAATCTTCTGGTGGGTTCCGGAGGATGCATACAAATCATGAAGTGCAGGTATGCAGCCGTGTGACAGCCTCGGTGCCGATAAGACCGCAAGGATTAAGCCCCCGGGAATTACGGACTTTCTTGTCTCTACTGTGAGAACTTTTCCCTCTCAGGGAAGTAGTATTATATATTTTATTTTAATTTGTTTTAGTAGTATTTTCTTATATTTTTTCAGTTCTTCTTTAATAATATTTCTATAATTACCAGGTATGCNATATTAAAAAAAAAATATATATATATATATCCTTTACGATAAAAATAAACAATACATATTATCCTACAGAGAAATTTCCCTAATCCTTACGTCTGGGTGTCCAGCATGATATATTAGAATACAAGATATTTTAAAGAAATTATTGCACATTTGTTCCAACAAACCGTGGGATTCATCTCACTATCCGCCATTAGAATTTAACTAAAATTACAGCTCACTGATTATAAATTATCCAGTTTTGCAACAGTGTTTCTCGGATGTATTTTATAAAATATATTCACCAGTGTTACAGAAATTAAGTTCAGGGTCATGGTGCGGTATATAATTCAGATTTATTTATTAGCTCATTATTTTTCCTTTAGTAATTAGAGATTTTTTGTTATAGAAGTAACCCTTAGTGTTACTTTTTTTTTTTTTTTTTTTTAACCAGTCAGCCTCAGGGAAGTCTAGTAGAATTATATTAAAGTTCCATTGTTTCTTACGAGCAAACATGATAGGTCTTACATTTAAACACTAACATCTAATATATTTAAAAATTTATTTTTAGCTTTTGTCTTAACATGAAATAACTGTTTTTAGCTCCATACGGCCTTTTTTTTTTTTTTTTAGTTAAATACCATAAAGCGTTCTCCTACTTACTCCTGCAAAACTGTTCAGTTCTGTACAAAATTTAAAATAAATAAAGTCCACACACACATTATTAGGTTTAAAATTATATCAAGAGTTTGGGACCGATCAGAAAGGGGTATAGAAAAAATACTTTTCAGTAGTTTATTTTTGATTATTGACAGTTTATTTTTTCCAAGAATATATTCTTTGACGTCAATGTTTCGACTTGCAAAGTCAGCCATCATCAGGACTGATGATCGTTTTAGGAAGTACCTGTCAAGTCTGGCCAATAAAAGAGATTGCCAAGTTTAGTTTATAGAGATTATAAATGCTTCTGATTTTTCCTTCAAGAAAACATACTGTGTCACTGATGATTTGTTGATGTGTCACTGAAGATTTCAGCTGTCGCTTCGATGACAAACATATGTGACTTATGCTACGCTAATTCTTTTATGCTATAATCTCTTTGCTGAATTTTTATTGACGTATCTTATCATAATTTTTTCATATTGGTTTTTTTACTGTTGTTTTACTTGTGCTATTGTTCTCTACTGATACTTTATTGACGTATCTTACTGATGAAATGAATTCTTTGCTGGTGCATTATTTATTATTATATAAAAACGAATTTTTATTTGTATTCAGCATTGTTGTAATAACTTTCAAATTAAGTGTTAAATTCTAAAGTAGGCTATTAATACATGAAATCTGTTCAGCTTATTTTTTGTAAAAAATCTCACCAAACCTCTGAAATTTGATGTTAACATTCATTAACTTAAAAATGAATAATAAAAATTTTATAATTGTTTATTTTTGTTAAGCAATTGTAATTTCAATACCTAGCAAATTTTGTGCCTGAGCAAAGCTTCACTAATACACTAATTGATTAGCTTAGAATAGATTATACTTTCTTTTTTTTTTTAAATTACTGTGTATATATTTTAAGAAATAAACAACATTTTAAACTTGCATACCTGGTAGTCCGATTTAGTAATAAAAGTATATATAAAAGTATTCATTGATCAAGAGCCCAGATCTTCAGGTATAAATACTCTTTGTAACCATAAATTTAAGTGGAGCAAAAAATTGTTACTGATGTCGATCAATGATCCTTCAGTTAAAATAACTTTGAACTAGTCCTTTAAGGTCTTCAGAATTATTAAGAGCTAAGCTCTTAAAACTAAAGTTAAATTTCTGAGAAGTTAATCAGTATTGCTAGATGACGCATAAGATGTTTTGAACTTAGCAAATCTAAAATAGTTCGAAAATTTGTATATTGTATTTGCCACACATACATGAGTTCTTAAATTTTTCCTGGTGAATCAATTTTTTAAACTCTAATTGCTCTAAATAAGAGAGATTCTAGCTGAACTGTCTGATCAAGGAGTTGTTAAAGTTAAAAGGTTACAAAACAATATCGAGTGAAATAAAGTATTCTCCAATTCACTTGTCCTAACTTTTGAGAAATACTCATTACCCGAATACATTATTCTTGATTTTTTATGAGCTAAAATGTGCCCATTTGAAACATCCCCTATTCAGTGCTTCAACTTCTATAGATATAGATATTTTGCAAGTAAAAGTGCTAAATGTTAAATGGTAAATGTTATGCTGTGAATGTGGGTTTGTGGTAAATGTTAAAATAATGTGCACAAAGATGACAATGTGTAAGGCATAACATAAATTGTCTTAATTGTGGTGACTCAGGTCATTCCACTTGGTCATGAAATCATCCTGTATAACAAAATCAAAAAGAAATAGAAACATTTAGAAACCAAGACAAAGTGACTTACAAGTAAGCCAAAGAAATTTTAAAACAGAGCCATACTTCAGTAAATGTTGTAATTGGGAGTGACTTCTAGTCAAAATCACCAAGATTCTCTTAATGAGCAAATTAAAAAACTCATGGATGTTCAAAACTTACTAACCAATAAAATCAATATGATAAAAATAAGCTTTATTCAAGCTTTATTAATTAATTATTCTTAAATTAATTATTAAATTATTAATTATCATTGTATTTGAAATTAACACAGAAAATGATAATTATGATGAAAAATCACTAATAACCGATAAGATGATTGGATGTAGTAAGCCCATTAGGTTCTAACGTATCAAATTAAATTAGTCTGTCCAAATTCATAAATCAAACTAAACAACTTTTTTTTAAAAAATCACTCACACTCATCTTTATCATTATTCGCAGCTGAATCAATCTCTAGTTTAAATAAAGCTCCTCCTTAATCGACTTAATCTTCTCAGTGAAAAAACAGAAATAATGGCTAGTTGATTATTCTAATTTTTTAAAATATAATAATTGAATTTTTCAAATTATCTTTTTAAAATTTAATTCATGTTGAAAATCTTAATATATTTCTCTATTCAATTATTCTACATCAATATGAACAGTTTGTCCTTCATGTGTCAATGGAATATGAAGAACTAATGTTTCATGAATTTTATATGAACTCTAATATATCTATGAATTGAATGCCTTGTTAGAGACTCAAATGTGAAATTAGTATGTATACAAGAATCGCATTTAAAACCTACAAACAATTTTAGTATGAAAAATATTTTAATATATCGTAATGATAATAAGAATAAGAAGATTGCATTGGACGTGATTCATTGTTAGTATTGCAGTGAGCGTATTCGTAAACTGGTTGCATTTTGCTGTGGTGGGGAATGGGATTGGCGGTGGGGTTCCTGCCTAAGGTGTGGGAGTGTTTGGTCTGAAAGAATTTTCTTGTCCTGGCCCAAGTGTGGGCCTATGAGGCGAGCTGGTAAGGGTGGGTATGCTCTCTGCCTTTGTCTGGTCAGTTCTTCTCCAAGCTTTGCCCCATGTGGCAGCCCAGTATTTTATTGTCTCTTTCACCACTCAATTATTTTTTATTTATTTTGGTTTCATTAACTGAATAATTTATTTAAATATTCATGTATCAATAAGCATAGTTAAAACTAGATTAGAAACTGCATACTCTTTACTTATATTTTTTACATTTTATATAGATTATCTATTAAAACATTTTGTACATAATAGAATTGTGTGAATATGTATAAGTATGAGAGTGGAGTACAGAAGTGCTATGATATAATGTTAAGCAGCTCTTGGGGCAAAAATGACCTATTAGTCATTTAATTACCTTAAATTAAATAAAAAAAAAAAAAAGAAAAAAAGAAAAAAGAAACATCCGTATGAAACTTACTGATTCAAGGAAGAAGGAAGCACCTATAGGTATTTCTCTTCCTTGTAATCAGTTTTACAAAGCTTAAATAATTCTAGGAGACTAGTTTTAGGAGATTTTTAAACTTTTCTGTGGAAGTTATAAAGTTCAATATCTTTGACCATTTTCAAAATAAACAGAAATATAAAAGGGGAGGTGTCTCTTGAATGGAGAAACTGAATATTTTCCTTGCAGCTTCAACACTAATCTAAAGTGCGCTGTATCTTACTTAGGTACCTTGTCCCTCTCATTTTCTAATCCAAATGCTGCTGGTCCCTGCCTTTATTAATAATATACAAATGTACCTAATTGATTTAAGAGTAACACAACTCAATTGAAATCAAATTTGGCTTACATTAAACTTTCTGTGTGTGTGTGTGTGTACTTATGTCCTATGAATCAGTTCATTAATTTTCGGTTTTCAGTTTTTCATAATTGGTTATTAGATAGAACATATTTAAAAAAAATCTATATGCATAATCTTAGCAGATTTTCCATTTCTCATTAAAGATGGATATAGATAAGTGTAAATAATAACATTTAATTCACAAGTCTGAAAGAAAAATGAGCATTAATGGTATGAACGCCAATCTTTACTCTAGGCTGGGCAGGATGCAAAACAGAGGAAATGGTCATCCATCATAGTTACACGTGTAGTTTTTTCCAGAACATTCTTAAAAATGTTTTTGAACATAAACCTTATAAAGGTTTTGGAATGAAAAGTCTGAATTTGGTTTTATATTTTTAAAATAAGAAGGCCTACCAAATACTTAAAAGTACTAACTTAAATATTTTTCTTAATAACGATATTTTGAAAAATGTTATAGAAAGTAAATGTTTTACATTTTACTCCTTGTTTTCTCAATAGTTTTGTTGTGTATAATTATAAAGATATTAAAATTCTTAATTTTGCTCTCCTCCTAAATTCAGTTTATCTATTACTAAACCCATCCAACAGTTTGCTTAAAGAAGCTTAAATACCAAATTTAGTTTCATTATTTTCAAAATTGTGATAGCTAGAGCATGTACAGACATATATATATATATATGCATACATACCAGGTATGCAAGTTTAAAATGCCGTTTTAATTCCAATAGAATGCGCTCTTAGCCTATTGAAGGATTTGCTTATCTCTAAACGCTATTTTGTTTATTAGTCATTTGTTTACAAAAGTCAGTTGTTTTTAAGTCGTTTACGTGGACGTATCATACCTTTCTTTGGTGTTAAAAATGTCTAATTTTAAGCCAAATAAAGAGCATTTGCGGCATGTCATGATTTTCTTATTTAATCAAAAGAAAAAGGCATCTGAATGTCATCGAATTTTTGTTGAGACTTATGGCGATCTTGCTCCAACCGTCAAGACATGTGAACGTTGGTTTCAACGTTTCAAACGTGGTGATTTTGATGTTACTGATCAAAAACGAGAAAATCGACCAAATCGACTACGAGCTTCTCAAGCCCGGCGAAACAGTCAATACCGAGCGCTACCGACAACAAATGATCAATTTGAGTCACGCATTGATCGAAAAACGCCCAGAATGGGCTCACAGGCACGCCAAAGTCATTCTTCAGCATGATAACGCTCCTGCACATTCAGCCAGATTGACTAAGGAAACGATTTCTTCGCTTGGTTGGGAACTCCTACCCCACCCGCCGTATTCACCTGACCTGGCGCCTTCTGATTATCACCTCTTCTCATCGATGGGACACTCATTGGCGGAGCAACACTTCAACAATTTCGAAAACGTACGAAAATGGCTCGATGAATGGATTTCAAATAAAGATGAAGCATTATTTTGGAATGGTATCCATATATTGCCCGAGAGATGGACAAAATGTGTAGAAAGCGAGGGCCAGTACTTTGAATAAAATATATTATACTTTTTTTAAAATTACTGTGTATATATTTTAAGAAATAAACGACATTTTAAACTTTTGTATAAAAGTCACCGGTGCACTGCTGTGTTTGATCACGCCTAGTAGGAACACGGGACATTATTTTGTTTATTAGGACACTCCCCATAATGCAGAAGAAAGAGTTAAAATGATTTAAAGTGCCTGATGGAATTTTTGAGTCAGATTGTTAATCTGTGAGTCATGTACTTTTCATGGTTTTAATGCCACACATTTATTGAATGATTCTTCAAGTTGGGAGTTAACGGGTTGGTGACTTTCAAGGGAATACAAAAACAATTCACTCCCCTAAGAGAGAACTTGTGTACTGCTACCAGACTAAACAAATTTCTTATGTACACTATTTCCCCATCGCACTTGCTCGGAGTGAATTTATTTAAGTATTTTTATAACCTACCATATTTAATATTAATATATCGGTTTCAATGCCAGTCTTGGTTAGAACTATAATGCCAAAATATAAGTTTGGCCAGTTAATAAATAATTCAAATTCATTTATGTTTTTGCTGTAGCTTCTAATATTTGAGTGAATTATAATCATTCAGCCATTGTAAGTAATGAGCCAAATTGAGTTCATTGTATTTACAGTTTATGACATAAGCATAATTTAATGTACACAATGTGATACAGATTTTGAGTTAACATTTTAATTAAATACTTGAAGACAAATTTTTAATTTTTCTAAAGAAAATAGTAATACTTGTGCTATATTAATGATATAAAAATAATAATGATTAAGTAAGAATTGATTTACAAATAAGAGAGTTCTAAAATCAGATTGATTTTAAAGCTGAATATTTAATATAAAGTTGGATTTAGAAGTTGACACACACTCACACACAATTGTTTAATGAAATTCAGCATGTAGCTTTTAAATGTAAAACGAAAGGCTATGTTCATTATTGTGCAAAATCAGATCAATAGGAATGGGGTTAACCTGAAATGTCAATTGCCAGTAAATTTTTTTTTTTCAATTTATATGAGTTTATTATTTAGTTTAAAGTAATGAAACTCATTAATAATATCTTTATTGTAAAACAAGTTCAGATAAATGAATGGACTATTATATTAAAATGCAAGTGTTGAGATGGTGGAAGAACGCTCTGTATGAAAACTACCAGTTTACTTCATGAGAGAACTTTATTATTTATTTAAGTTTAGAATAGCCACAGTACTGTAAGAAAATGTGGAAATCTCTATATTTTGTGTTTGTATTGTCTTCATCACATCTCATATCATTTTTAACTCAAAGGAATAGGTTTTATTTATTTTTAAATCATATAAATTATAAATTAAATTGATTTTTGTAATTTTTAATTCCTAATTGCCAAATTTTATGTATTAAATTACTATTAAGTCAATAAGAAAAAAAATTTGAATAATTTGAAGCTTTGTTTTATTTTATTTTCCAGCAAACATACAGTGGTGGTCCGACAGGAGCCAGTGGTCCTGGAGGTGCAGGTGGCCCCCCACCTCCTACTTCTGGCTATCAAGGAGGTTATCCTCCTGTCACTAACCAGTCAGGTTACCCTGGTTATGGAGGGCAGCAACCTCCTCCTCCTGTCAGTCAGCAGGCACCTCCACAGCCTCAACCTCAGCCTGGTTTCACTCAGCCACCAACCCAGCCCCCACCTCAACAGCAGCAAGGGTATAAAGCAATTAATAAGCATGTTTAGCCCATTTCATGGTTTCTTTGTTTATTGAATTTTGTGAAAATATAATTCAAAATAAACTGTTATTTTATATTTTTTTAAAATATTTTCTCATCGATGGGACACTCAT